>JACMIF010002617.1:0-17276 GCA_014805445.1 Diplogasteroides magnus | reverse complement strand
TCACTGTTTGACAAAACCACCGAAAACAATTTCTAAGTTTTCGCTCCACCTATGTACAGAAAAAACACATACACATTTTTCTTCTGAAAAAAATTGTGTACATAGTAGATAGATTCTAACTTGGAGATTCCGAATATTCATTCACCTGACAGTCCAACGTGACACTTTTTCAAGAAAAAAATCATTGAAAGTTTAAAAGTGCCCAATTTGGAGATTTTGCCTACACAACCATAGCTCAAACTGCATTGGGAATATCGTTATTAGTGTCTGTTACGTCTCCGCTACTCAAATAGCCATGAAAAACACTTGCAAATGAGAAAATGATGAACATGCCCTCAGGGCATATAAAATCAACGAGTCATTTTCCAGCAAAATGAAGCATGCCGTCGTGATCAGCGGGTTCGATATAGTCTGGTAAAAATATTTTCGTTATGAACTGTGTTTTTTTTCGTTATGAAAAGTGCAGCGGCAGTGTTGTTTCACTCTCTCAGAAGATCTGTGTTAATTGTCTCCCTGGGACATTATTGATATTTATTAAGGCGCAAATGTCCGTTATGATGTTCTTGTCCCCTCGTCTAAGGAGACTTGTCATTACACAAAAAGTAATCGTTTGGCATGGTTTACAGCCGTGTTTGCTTGTCCGGGCGTTTTGCGTTCGGGAAAACAAGAAATTCATTTGAAGAGCATCAACGGAGAGGAAAAAACAATCATGATTCGGAGAACAGAAAGAGCAGACAGTCCGAGATCTATTTCGAGAGCGCAATTTATTCATAACCGCAAAGAACACGATGGAGTGAGCAACTTTGAGTTCATAAAAGAGAAAAAGATGTTTGCGACGTGAATTTATGACGATATGTTGCATATGTTTGACCCTTCTCTTAACTCCAACTGCAACACGTGCTCCCAAGATACCACCCAAAATGCTCATGTTGTTCTCCATCAAGTGTCATGCTACTCCTTTTATTCATCTTCTTGCAACCAAATTCGAATGCGTGTCTTCCCTTCACAGCTGCAGTCAAGGGAACAACACATTATTGATGATTTTAAAATGTTTCAACCGGCATTTATAATGCATTTAATGCCTTTCTGCTCCAGATTCATGGTAGCGCCATTACGTGTAAATAGTCAAGAAACAAAAAACCATGGAAAACGGTTACCCGAACCATCCTGTGTCATTCAGCGCGGCTAATTATATTCCAGTCCCCCATTCATTTCAATGATGAACGGAAACACATGGAATGATTCAATTAGACTATTCGCAATGGCAGTTATTTCAAGCCTGTCAAACACATTTTCAGTACAGAAGTACATTCAACCAATTTAAAGAAGACAGTATTTTGAAATCATAATTTTTATATCAATACAATGCCATGTGATCGACCTTTGCCCACTGCAGTTCAATAGGACCAGAATAACTTCTGCAGGGTACAAAACCCGTTGAACTACTTAGGGAACCAGCCGGAGAAGGGTCTAATAGTACCTTGAGGACGCAGTCCATCTTCATCTTCCTATCGTTATCAATAGAGGTCTGGAGGGCATCCCTCTCCAGGGAGTCGAAGACGAGACCGCCGGCGAATGCGTACCTATGAATACATGGTAATTTTATTAGAGCTACAACACGCTGAGATTATGTTGCGGGCTTCATGATGCATAAATTTTTGAATAAACTCACATGAAGACCAGCAGCAATAGCGTGCAGTTGAGTGTGAAGGGCTTGGCGCGCTGAAAAATACAATTTAAATAAATAAAGATAAAATCTACCGTACTTTTACCGTAATCACTCCTTGACACACCAGCCGTATCATAGCCTTCACGTTAGCCCATTAGGTTAGTTGGGCTACGAGGTTGAGTGTACATGTAACTGGCCATAAAAGTCGTGGGGGTTATGCGTTTATGCAAATGCGCAGCAGTTCAGCAGTCGTAGATTTTTCATAGAGACAAGTTAGGGTAAAATAACATGACTTTTGGAGAATCCCCGAACTTCCTAGACAGACAATATGGCGCCACACTATCAATTAATCCTAGAGAGAAGAGAAGGGAAGTTAATTCCAGAATAGGAAGGAAGCAGAAGAAAAGGAAAGCAGGAAGCACTTCCTGTTGTTGTGAAATGTGAACGAAGAAAACGGTCTCCCTTTAGGCTAATAACGGAACAAAAGAGCCATTCTCCCCCTCGTCCCCTCTTAAGGTCCCATGTCTAGACATTTGAAATATATGGAGTCGGTAGTTCTTATGAAGAGAAAGACAAGGAGTTCTCGAAGACTTTGTTTTCTGGCAACAAATTCTGTCCTTACAACGAAAATATTTTATCATAAATGAAAATCGTGATTTATGAACTTGCGTAAACATATGGATACGCCCTTAATATTTACAGATTTTTCTCTGATTTCGGATACTGTAGATGATAGTGTGACATATGTGCTCATTGGATGCGAGAGAATGAAGAGTAAGAAGAGACAGCAGACAAAGATATAGCACGTGGGCATGAGGACGATACCGACGACGCACCAGGTTTCTCTAGTGTCCCCCTTCCCCCCTCAGTCGCATGAGTACAAAAGTTATCATATGTTGCATCCCGTAATTTGAAAATTCACCAAGCATTTACCAAAATCAAGAGTAAATCTGGGAATGATGAGTAAGGTATCATTCTATATTACTTTTCATGTCTCAATCACGTGCGCTTTATCTTATACTTTAAAAGTTTGCGATGGGTAATATGCGTCCCAACTGAACTGTTGCTGTGGCTTTTATATCTCCCATTTGAAACATATTCCGCAACGACGAAATAGCACGCAAAAATGAGAGACCAGGGTGGCATCCAAGTGTGAGATGCGTACTTGGAATAACAGTTCTGATAGGATGCATAATAGTAGTCGATTAACTTTTAGAGAAGGGGAGTACTCTTATGCCCTTCGTGGAACATATAATATTCAAACCGAGGCGCACCTTTTCGAAGATGTTTCTGGAGCTGAGGAAGCGCATGTGGTTTTTGATACTGACGCAGCAGAAGCGGGTAATACTCGAGAAAGACGGTAAGAGGAGTGGGAATACCGTGTCCACCCCTCCCTTTCCTTCCCTTGGCAGTAGACATCATTTCCTCTTATCTATGAAAGTGAATGGACAACAACTCAAATGAGGGGGAGACGGAGAATGACTTAGAGCTATTCTATCTTATTATTATGCGGCAGTCTCAATTGCCAAGAGACAGCTACTTGGAGGAGCGGCGGGGGGGGGGAGTAAAACGACTCAACTCATTCCCTCGTATTCTATGACTGTATTTGGTTGACGAGAAATGACAGGAGAAAAATAACCGTTAGTCAGACACAAGTCATTCTACTATATTAGGCCATCGTCTCTAAGAATCAAGACACAACTTCCTAGGAGTGGAGACAGACGGAAAATGAGTGTCATGCATTCATCCCACTGTTGATACTGTACAGTGGTCTCTATTAGTCGAGGACGCGACCGCATAAAAGAGGAACTGGACGAAAAATGAGTCTTAAATAAATCATTCGCTCTAATTTATCGGCCACTCATTCAGGAGGACATTTAGACGGAGTCCAAAGTCACATTCTATTTACAGCGTTTGGCAGAATGATTTCTTAAAGATTTGTGTTTCACAAAATACATATATCTTCAAATATATGGTGCCGTTGAGGCATAAGCGAAATAGTAATCAAACTGTCAACCATCCTATTTACCCTGTACGATGGTCTATGAGCTACAACACAACTGCATAGGGGAGAAGTTAGAGAGGAAGTGAGTTCGTGTGACGGGAGACGAAATGAATGATGCATGCGCTTTCGTGTCTTATTTTATGACAGGCAGACTAGGTTGTCACAATTGTGAACTCCAACCCTCTAAATCTACTAAGAGCGGTTGTCTAGCAGTAAGAGAAACGACCGCCCAGGAAGGGGTTAAGGAGGCTCGAATGCCAGAAAATGACACTTAAGCCGTGAAATATGACAGGCTGACTTGGAACGCCGCATCAACAAGACTATGATTGAGACGTGTGGATGAAATAGTTGGGAGTATTTTAGGGTATTTGAGGATGGTGAGACAAACGTCTAAAAGCGCTTGTTTCATTCTGTGCGGACATCTAAGATGATTCATTACGCCAGCGTTTTCATGAGCCAAGCACTTTCGTAAGAATCGGATTATTGGAATTACTTGAATTCCAATAAAGATCTAAATCTCTGAGCACAGGCTCCTACGCGGTTATCTCGCACTGAAGCGACGGCTCGGAATCGGAATGAAAGAAATAACAGACTTGAAATTGTCATTTCTTCTCGATCTGGGCCGTCCTAAAAAAAGGGAACTACTCAAAATGGAATAACAAACAAATCCGCTCCATCTTCTTGATGAGACCGTTCAGCATGCGAAAACAATAACAAATTTATTTGTTTTCCCAATTGTTTAAATTCTAACGTCAAATGTCGACTCGAACGAATGTCGACTCGAACGAATGTCGAAGTACTGCGAACCATTTAGTAATGTTCATGTTGCACATAAATTCCACTTAAAGGGACCATGTCACGATTTTTGAAGATAGTCCCAGATGAAAGAGCTCAAAATTCTGATCAGAAAACTTGTTTACACATATATTCAGAAATCGCTCGTATTCGAGATACAGCGCGTCAATTGTGCCCCCAGCCCCCAGGCTACGCTGTTTAGCGGCGATAAACAGCATAGCCTGGGGGCTGGGGGGCACATTTGAAGCGCTGTATCTCGAATACAAGCGATTTCTGAATATATGTGTAAACAAGTTTTCTGCTCAGAATTTTGAGCTCTTTCATCCGAGACTAACTTCAAAAATCGCGACATGGTCCCTTTAAATCGACGATTTAAATGATTTTGGCAGTTATGCAATCTGTAAAACTTATGCAAATAGTCTCACGAACACCTATTCATTCCATTCTGGACTCGTTCTAGTCTCTTTTGTTCTTGCAGAAAATCGTAGACCACAACAAACGCCGCTAGGCCCTTGGTGCGTTGTTTCGTAAACACTCAGAGAGAGAGGGAAGAAATCGGTTCATAAATCCGGAAAATACAGCTGCGCCTCCCTCGGACATTTGAGCCGTAATTGCAAAATGAACGAATGCCCCCATCAATTCAAAGGTCTAGTTAGTGTTCACTTCGCTATTTTGGCGCAAAAATCCGTGGCACTCTGATCTTCTACCCTCGCGGAAGACAATTGGGACATGGATATTTGTGAATAAAATTGCAAAAAAGAATTCAAAATTGATTTTGAATTGTGGAAATTGTGGAAAGATCATCGTAGAATCGGTACATGTGAATCAAACGTTTGTGAAAGGTTGATTATGTCTGCTGATGTTTCACGCAATCCGCGTAACGCCAGTCGCGCAAAATTAACAATATAATCGACAGCGCCTACAAAAATTATACTTTCTGCGTTGTTCAATGAATATCATTCTCGCTACTAGATTCGAAGTGTTTCATTAAATTTTGGCTTACAAAATTGAGTCCTCCGCGGAACAGGCAGCCTTTTGCACGCCGCAATTGCAAAGATCCCAGGGCCAGTTAGGTTTCATGCAATCTATACTTACATCGCCATTACGAAAAAAAAATGACAGTATGCAGCCGAAGAAATTATCCAATACCTTTGAATATATCATCATAGAATCTTTCATAATACTATTAGGTTGCGGAGAAAGTCTTGGTGGTTTTTCATATTCCGATACAAAAAAATCTGACTGAACGCTAGAGAGTAATTGTGTAGTGCATAGCTGTTGACAAGCTTTGGCTAACATGCATGTCTAGATTAGATGCTCCATGCCTGCAACACAGCAAACAGTAGGCTTTCAGATTACATAGTTGCAGTGGAGACAACTGAAAATTTTTCGTGCTGTATTTTCTAGGAGCGAATTTTCCTGGCCAAGCTAAATGTGCTCATGCATGAGCCGTGTCATGAACAATAACAGGCCCCAGTGAGGGACTTCCCAGCCGACTGGCTTTTCCAGGGCAATTATTTTTGAAAAATTTTAAAAAAATGGCTTTTCATCCGAAAAAGAGTGACAGCTCGTTTTCAAAAGCTACATCAATCTGTTCAATCATATTTCGGAATCAACTTGTGCATTACTAATAGATTATAAATCCACATCCGATTATAGCTCTAAATGCCTTATTCAGGTAGCATCGGTAAGAATATTTGCCAATTTTTTAAATATGGCAAATTCTTGCATATCTTTTCTCGTTCTTTTCCTTTAGTAAACGGTTAAAGAAACACATATGCGCTATATGTAGTACTCGTCTCCCTTATTATAAATAACTACCAGGATATACGGCCACTTCGTCTTAAAGGACATAATGAATGCATTTTCAAAAAAATCAAAAATGGTCCCTGCTAGCATGTTACCAGTTTTCACGAAAAATTTATTTTTATTTTTATTTGTGTTCAAACATATCAACTGTCATAATTATTATTGGTTATGGACAGTACAAGAGTAGGACATTAACCTGCGCCCATTCTGTTTGATATCGTTTACTTTCCGCGAAACTGCTCATTTATTTCTGAAAGTATCACCAGTTTGACTGTTTTTACCTTTTCCATCAGAACTTCCTAGTCACAAGACATAATCAAAAGCGCTTCTAGCATGTGATGAGGACAGTTCCCACACTCAATATGATACACTAGTGAGCATATATGCTTTTCTTAAAAGTCCGGGAAAAATTGAGAAATCCGATGTTGAGGAGCTGCTAAGTGATCGGAATCTTCCTTTTGTCATATCTCCAGAAGCAATATGCATGCAGTCCGACAAATTTTTTTATCAGAATGGCGTGCCTGCCTACTATACATATTCACATAAATTGAGATCATGCAGCTTCTCTAAATAAAGATATATGTTCCCATATAAAACCACCAAGACTTTCTCCCCAACCTAATACATAATACGGTGCTACAAGAGTGCTGGTTTGGAATAATATTTTTGGCGCCTACGGTATTCAATCGTCGCGATAAAATAAGTTAGGAATGTCATTCGGGCACAGATTCAAGGAATGGGTTAGGTTTCACGCAATCTACAAATAACCAGTTTTTATGATGTATCACAATTTAGATCTTGTATTACTCTTTGAACTTTCCAAAACATCATTGCGCGCACCACGAAGCATAACCAGCTAAAAAAGTGGGTGTCTTACAGAATTGAGTCGTCCCTTGAACATAGGAAGAGTCCGGAATACCGCTCCAGGGAATAGGATGGCAGATGTAGCAAGGTCACTTAATCCTATCGACTCGTCCTCTTCCTCCTCGTCGTCGCTGACGTACGAGTCTCCCTCGATGTACAGTAGTCTCCCGTGATTATCGATTATCGATCGATAATTGACTATCGATTGGTTATCGTACGACGAGGGAGTGGAGTAGGCTTCAGAAGACGGCTCCAGGATGCCGCAGAGTGGCCGAGGCCCGATACCCGCTACCATTGGCTGGATGGCCCACCAACCATAAAAGCGCCTCTCGCCTCTTGGAATATCCGGAGGCGGATAATGGGAAAACGCCCCCTTCTCCTCGGGAATGATGAGATTGCGCATATAAACCGCGCGAGTTAGGTTTCACGATCGGAACGGTAAAATACAATCGGAACGAAGAAATAACCAACCGTATTTTGCAGGTAGGTGGGCAGCTTGCAGAGATGTAGGCAGGCTGAGATGAAGAAGATCATTTTGATGGAGCCTGAAAGTGCAAGATTTTAGAAATGCCCCTGAGGAACCAAGGCCGGAACGGGCAAAGAATTATGGGCGGGGAACGCTCTTCATCAATGGAAGAACGCCTCTTTTCGAGTAGTCTCAAGTGGAAAAAATGGCGAAACAATGAGGATTCCATCTCGAGGACTCTGTCATTGAGTTGAGAGGTCCAGGAGTGAAAGGAAGTAACTGTGCCGTGGGCATTTGCGCCATTATAGCGAAATGATCAGTTCACAATAGTGGCGCAAATGTCCGTTGTGCCCCTCAAGAGGGAAGCTCTTCCAGACTAATGATTTCAGGGAAATGATGAGCGAGAGCGAGCCCCTCTTTTTTGGGCTGTGCAGTAATCAGGGGGCTGAAAGCGGAGCAACGATGCACAAATTCTCACCAGATGCGCCCGGCAGTTTTGCATGTCTATTGGTCTATCTCCAATGGTCGTATAAATGACGAAATGGAGTAAATGGAGGGATGTGTGAGCGAATTGAGCCAAATAGAGGAGCATGTAACTGGGGATTGAAAGGCTTGAACAGTTAAATCATTGCTGTAATACTATTACACATTTCGCCATTTTAGCGAGATGCACACGTTAATTTTTAAAAAAGCAATAAAGTAAGTTTCAAAAACGACATATAGGGGTCCCCACTACGAGTCGTCTGAGTCTTCACAGTTCAGACTAGACTTTCTTGTCTAGAGTCTGCTCTATTCACTCCTCCCCTCTCTCATAGCTCCGTATTCATTGATCTCCCAGTTACAGTACTCGGCAAATTTTGCGTTTATGTTTCGTGCCTTCAAACTTATTGGAATATTATATCGACCATGCTTTTTCACGCTACGCTCTCGCAATTGTAAACCCAGAATCTCCGACGGCTTATTCAACGTTACGAATGATCAGTGCGGCAGGCAATAGATTGGGCAAACTGAATTGAAGACAACGGATTGAATTGAATTGTTTTCTCTGCATAAAGATATTGGGAATTTGTTGAGTTTCATAATTGACCGACGAAGGACAAATGCATGAAACGACCGTTTTAGAAAACCCAGCAAGTTGTGCCGGTTCTACATTTTCTAAAACTAAGCAGTATGGCCAGACAGCAGACGCTCGTAATTATCAAAGAATGGAACAGAGTAACAAATGGAAGGTCCCATTGCGTTTGTACCTAGTAAGGAGAAATAGTTGTTGTTTGGTGTGCCGTCTTCAGCAGGAAAGAAGATAATTCAGTAAGAGACCGCGGGGTGAGCAATGTCTGCGATGTCAGTGGAATGTCATAAAACTATAATGTGCCTGTACATTTCAATTCACTCTTTAGGGCTTCCAAATCGATGTATTTCTAATTCGTACACCAGCTGAGCAGAGATTGGCAGATGCGCTTTTTTACCAAAAACAGTTCATGATGGATGAGTGTTGGGATCCAAACTCGACAACTACAGCATGCGGCATTTTCAGTTGATTATTATACGGAAATTAACATATATTGACATGTTTGATATTTACATATTCCATGACGTCATTTGGTGATGCCCCGCCAATTTCTATTCTCAAATGGCGATGACCTTTACTGTATGCACATGTGCCGTTTGATTCCCATTCCATGGAAAACAAAGAACAGAAAGGATAATTTGATCACTTTGCTTCTTTGTCTCTTCGCGCATTTGCCTAAAATTGAGTCTATCTCCGTTCAATTCAATTAGCGCACGAATTTTTGTCGGTACTGTTTTGTCGGTTGAATGCAACGGAATCAGTTTGTCCGACTCTTGGAAAGCGGCTATAGTCCCCGTGAAATTTATTCGATTGCGGACAAAAACGTGGTTGAACAAATGCGAACGGGGAGACACCAAAAAAGCGCAAGGGGGATCTTTGTCACAACAAACGCGCAAGTGAGGGGGCTTATGGCCTTTCCTCGTCTTAGTTCCGAACTGCGCTACCCATGGTCAAAACAATACATAAACCGACGCTTTTCAGACATTGCACAGATTGGAATTAGCCAAGTAAAAGGAAATGGGTTCCGCGATGTACTGTTTGTTGGAACAAAAACCCCCTGGAATTCAGGAAGAAAAACACGAATATGGCAGTTGGATATTCCGACCTCGAAAAGCAGGAAGAGCACTCATTTATTTTTAAACACTTGTCAGATATTATTTTTTACAGAAGGGGAATGCACTAAAACGATAGTGGGGTGGCAGGCCGGTGCTCCATAGCCATTTTTCGTAGAGTTGAAAGAACATGGCGATTGTTTAGGGACGCCTGAATTCGTCTTCCTAGAGTCTTTGACCCGTAATGTAAACTGTCGCGGATTACGCGACCGATGAGCAAGTAATGTACGATTGAGTGCCGTGCGCAAGATTGTATGGCGCATCTGTCAATTTCACCATTATGGCACAAACATCCATGGCGCATTTGTCGTTCTCCGTTCAAGTTCCAAACATTGCTTCGATGTCGTTCCTGAAATTTGAAATTTCAATGGCCGATGAAACATAAACCAGCCATGATCAGGGGTTTTCACCACGCCCATGCATAGGCACATAATAAACAAACTTTTCTCATTAGACGATTTGCTGACATGGGAAAATGTTTGAAGTGACTGATTTCCTGCAGAATTTGCACGAGTCCTGTGACAACATAATCCCAGAAATGTGTAGGTATGTACATTGCACGGCCGTTAATTGGCGTAAACCGGGAAGTAGAAATATTCAGTAAGGCTTTGCGAACGGAATTGCTGCAAGAGCCTTGTATTTCCTCACCCAACGGTTATTTTTCGTTTGACTTCCGACTGCGGAGGAGATGGGGGAGGATAAAGCATGAGATGAAAAACAACACGCCAATGCATATTTGCGCAATACTGATGAAATGGATGCCTAGGCCGGGAAGTTCCACAATCTTGTCGCAAATGTCCATGACGCAGCTGTTTTTGGCCCAATTCTCTATGCACCTCATCTCAAGAAAGTGGGGAGGGTGACAAAACATTCACGCCCGTGAGCTCTACTAACAAGCAACAATTCCCCGTTTACGCCGATAAAGGACCGTACAAATGTATTTCTGAAATTACTTGTCACTGAGTTCATGTCAGTTCATGGAAATATGCACTTGGAAAAGGTATTTATTAGGGGGTTCGAAAACGGTAAATTTGTTGTCATTCCTCTCTGCCTCGAGGTGGTCTCATTCCCTCATAGATAACAGCGCGGCGGAGAAGAACGACAACAAATTTACCGTTTTCGAACCCCTGGTATTTATGTGTGTTTTGTTAGGTCGTACCTCGATTAGATAATAAAATAGCTCATAAGAGAATGGCTATTACAACATGCTATTAAATTCCGTCATCATGAATTCAGTTATACCTAACAATCCACATCGTTTTGCCGGGATTTATGTGCAGTTTTGCACAATTTCCATGAAAGTATGAGAACTTTTGTTCTCGTTCATGTTTACGTTCTCATAGTACGTCCCGGTAAATGCATGGACGAATGTGTTGGCGTTGGTTACAGACAATTGTATAGACAATTGTCTATAGGATATTGTGCATAGGTACATGATAGGGTCGCACCTAAAATGCGTATATTTCACTGTGTGTTTGCCCAGTATAGTTTATCGAGAAGGGTGATAACTCCGCCATGGACATTTACGTCACAATGATTAAATGGACACTTGCATCTTCAATGCGCTGGTCAAGTGTCAATTTCACCATTATGGCGCAAATTCCTTGGAGAAAATCTCCTTCACCCGTCGAGACATCACTAAATCAACGGCAACAAAAACGTACTTTCAGATAGAATGGACACCAAACAGATCGAACTCGTATTAATCGTCATCGGCTGTTTTCTTCTTACACTGCCTAGCGTCATAATTATATTATCTGGCAAAAGAGTCTTCAACACCACGTTCTTCTACCTATTCCACCTCACAGGTACGGATATAAAAATTTTTTTTTAATGCACGCATCTAAATCATGACGAGATTATAGAAAATGAGAGAATATGCTTTGAGCAATGAACTATTGCCTCATCATTTGAAGAGCTTATTGATCAGCCGACAGCTGGTCTTATTTGCATCCAAACAGTAATACCTAGTTCGCCCATTAGGTTTTTGAACGACCTCCTGTCGCTTATTTGCGTGATATTTCGCCGTTTTTCTGACCGCCACGCAATATAATTTTAAAATTTCAACTGTGAGGTAATACATATAAAGGCACTAATAACAGTTCGGTTAGAATGCGTAGTAGCAGCTTTCGACTGACGGGGGTAAACGGCAGCGAATGCCAATAATAGCATTTTATATATTGAATCGCGTGGGTGTCTATTTATTTACCTCAAATGAAAACGGTTCAGATTTCTTCGGTGTTCTTCACGCAATATTCGGGCATCTGCAGACTACGAACACGGGTCAGTCAACGGTGTTTGGATGGAAGGTCATTAGGGTGAGTGTCTTTTGCGAAACCCCACAATCACCCACTACGGTACAAGGTACCGTTTCTAAAATGGTAATGATTTGCTCTTCAAATCTCAATTGAAAAGTCGACAGCTCCTTGAGAGGGAAGACAAGCGAAATGAGATTATACGAATGTCGATTGCACTTTTTTCCAGTAAGAATGGGAGAAGATGCCACTCAAACACAAAATGTAGAGGCTACAGCCCCCGTTTTGATATAGGATATCTCTCTACGACTACCGTATTTTTGGGCATGAAGCACATCGCATTAATCGGTCATTCTGTCGGCCAACTGTACATGATAATCAAACGATGGACCATCTTGAGGAAACGAAACTTCCCGGAGTTACGCTTTAGCATTACGTTCATTCCTTTGAGAAATTTTTATCTCTAACTTTCTCTCTCCTGCTGATGGAGTATGCTATGCTTTTGTTAAGTAAGACTATGTCATGCTAGAAACAACTTACAATTAGGTCAGTGAGTCAGAGTAACGCAAGGAGATTGAATCGCGAGTGATCGATTTGTTAACGCAACCTGCTTACATCTCTCGCACTTTACATGCTCGTAATTTAAATCGTTGATTTTCTGTTCCGCTGCTTCTGTTTCTTTGGTAGACCTCTTTCAGACAGATTCGTTTCGGACTTACATACTGATCATTGTGGCATACTTGCTTCCGTGTGCCGTGTTCACAGCCTTTCTCGGCCGCCCCCATATGCTACCCGAACAAGGACAATATCTCATGCGAGTTTAATATGGAGTGCGATTGGAGAGATGTGAGTCGTGGAAAGAAAACATCTGCGTGCTCGGAACTCCTTAATATTCTCGCGAAGCATTCTATAAATATAAACAGCTCATAAGTTTGAAGGGAAAGATTATCGTAATTTATATATTTCTAAAGTAGACTTGCAGTACAATCGATACAATCGTCTCCTGATTCCCATGATCTGTGCTGTTCTTAGTGTATTCTTCACCGTATTGACTTGCTGGAAGATGGCTGCAATATTCAGAGAAGTAAATCGCAATTTCCATATTGAAAGCTTTTTGCCGACTATTTACGAAATGCCTAGGAGACGTTATCTCAGAAGGTTGAACAAAGCTTGGCACAGCGGCAAAAAGGCGATTTCGCCGATTTTGCTTAAAAGTTGGTCAAAGGCACTTTCGAGGATGGCGAACAAAACTGCGCTTCCAGAATTTTTATAAGTGACTTCATTATCGAGTTATGACGTCACCAACTTGACAACTGCCAACAATCAACTTTTGCAAATCGAATTTTTAACCCAACACATAGCACATTTTATTAATCTTTATCAAAAAATAAGAAACTTCCAGCTCAACACTTTGCGATATGTCCTCACTGATTCGAGTTAATGTCAAAAATCATGTTTTTTCTTCACTTTTTAATTTTTTTCTCGAGAATTTTTTGATCAAGTACCAAATTAAAATAATTCAAAATGACCGCCAGAATTCCTGCTACAAGATAGATAATTTTCAAATATCGATTTCTGTCTCCCCTAACCTCGAAAATTTCACTTTTATGTGTGCAACTTGCATATTTTGCTGTTCTGCCCATTATGTTTTGATGGGCAAGTGGAGTAGAAGTGCAACTATTGGCGTTAAGAAGTGCTGGGTTCGAATCCTCAATCGTGCAAACCTATTTTTGCGATTTTTTCTTGAATAGATCTGATAATTTCTCGCCATGTCTTATACTTCTCACCACTTGCCCATCAAAACATAATGGGCAGAACAGCAAAATATGCAAGTTGCTCACATAAAAGTGAACTTTTCGAGTTTAGGGGAGACAGAAATCGATATTTGAAAGTTATCTATCTTGTAGCAGGAATTCTGGCGGTCATTTTGAATAATTTTAATTTGGTACTTGATCAACAAATTCTCGAGAAAAAAATTAAAAAGTGATGAAAAAACATGATTTTTGACATTAACTCGAATCAGTGAGGACATATCGCAAAGTGTTGAACTGGAATTTTCTTATTTTTTGATAAAGATTAATAAAATGTGCTATGTGTTGGGGTTAAAAATTCGATTTGCAAAAGTTGATTATTGGCAGTTGTCAAGTTGATGACGTCATAACTCGATAATGAAGTCACTTATCAAAATTCTGGAAGCGCAGTTTTGTTCGCCATCCTCGAAAGTACTTTTGACCAACTTTTAATCTAAATCGACAGAATCGCCGTTTGGCGGTTGTGCCAAGGCATAGAACAACGTTGTTCAGCTTTCTGAGAAAACGTCCCTTATAAAGCATGTACACTGGAATTCGAGAGATCTGAACACCCGTCTGAGTGCAGTGCAATAGTCTAACTTTTGTAGACCGTCCACACCAAGCGGGAGGCCATGAGGGCGCAACTCGGCCTTGTCCTCTTTGCTGTCGCGTGTGCGTCCATGCTACTCTTCAATGTAAAACTATTCTTTATATATCACGCCGAATTGAAAATACTTTTAAAAAAATGGCAAAATCACAAATTGTAACAATATGAAAACGATTATTATTTTATTTGAAAAGTAATTTTAGAGCACACTGCAGGCGTTAGACTTCGTCTTTCGATGGATGGACTCTGCTGGAGCTATTCCCAGGAAGACTCTTGGAGATAATGTAAGTCGAAAAATATAAAATATGAATTTACAAAAAATGAAAAGGTTTTTATCTTTTCATGATCTTCCAAATCATGGAAAGTCAGCAATAATAAATTGTTTTCAGTACATCTTCGGTCTTCTTCTGACCATCTACCTTCCTCCGGTCGTTTTGGTTGCACTGAACAAGAATGTCCAGAGACAGATTGCAACTTCGGTCTTTTTCTGCAATACCGGTCCCCGCGACTATATTCTGAGTACTTCGTGTTGCAAAACTAGTAGCTCAACCACAAAGGCTTATGTTCTCTCCACATCTAGCAATTCGCGCAGTAATAAATAAATATTGCTGAATCATTCACGGGGTTATCCGGAGGTTGTACGGGATTGGAAAATGAAAATTCAAGTGATCTGCACAGGTTTTGAAGAAGTCGTATTAGTCGATGAAAATTGTGATACGATGATCTTCACTTGGGGACTGGACAGTCCAAGGAACGCCTTGACTTCTCTTCTCAGGGTCGAGTCTGTCAGTAGGATACAAAGGGTGGGAGCGAAGCATCTACAACTTTACATTGAAGAAGCCGTAGATCGAGTCTGTTTAGCACAACAAAAAATTCGGATAGAGCAGTAGTTTTTGAATAGCAGAGTAGAGCAGCACTGTTTCATTCCTGCCGTCTTCAACTTTTGTTAGATATCGACATATTTTTCGTTAGCCAATAAAAGTAGCATTAATCTATATTATTATTACATGCAGATTGCCGCATCCTATTGCTTCAGCCTTGATATTTATTGCATCAAAGAAATCTATTGTATCAATGAAACTCACTTGATGTCGGTCAGTATTGGAGTGATGAATGTGAGAAACACGAACCTCCGGGTGGCCGCCTGGATAGATTTGCGTCATGAAGTAGTACTGAAATAAACATTTTGCTGTTTTTATGCAAATTGTCTCCATGAGCTCAAAAAAGAGAGTAATATAAAAATCGACTGTCTCCGAAATAGTTGAACCGAATTGTGTATTTGTGTTCCGTACACTAATGCTACATTTTGTAATGAAAGGCTTGCATGGAGAAGCAGGGGTAAATTTTCTGTTCAGAATCTCACGCACAGCTGACACCATGCGAAAGTCAGAAAACGCGAAATGAGAAACGTTCAAGAGCCCAACAGAATGCATGGATGACATGGTATGGTAAAGACTATAGGTACACCTGCAGAAACACCTGCACCGTGATAATGAAATGAAACACTTTTGACTCAATGCTCAAACGACTTTGCCAGTAATTTAGCTCAAGTCTTCGAGTCGTTGTCTGGTGCAAATTTTTAAAATGAGTCATTCGAACTGGTGATTTCCCAGAGGAACTGATGTTTCGATGATGCAATTTTCATAATACCTGCGTACCTGGTGCAGCAGCACAGGAAGCGAGAAGAAGAACGACGAAATACCGAGAAACAGCATGTTTCGCTCAGCTTTGACGTTTCTGAAAATTGCACTCTTTCGAAGTGTACCAAAGCGATAAAAGCTACAAAATGATCTCTAATTTTCATATAAAATAAAGAATAACAATGACACAAATCATACCGGATATTCCATCGATAGCGCAAGAATCCCAGCGGCACAGCGTACATGATCAAACAGAAGACAATGGCCACGGTGCCCAGAATCACACCGTTGACGGAATTTCGAATCTACAAAAGGGACCGCTTTGTGTTTTTTGATGATCTTTATTCGTAAATGGTCAATCTCATATATCAAATTCGTATATTGAGCTCTTACCCAAGGCCGTTTGGTATTGTCGTAAACCATGAAGTAATATTTCGTTCCGGATGAGTCCTTGATGTACCTATGAATGCGTTTTTGTGATAATAAATATATTTCACAAATAATGTGAAATACCAGAAGAATGCGGTTGTATCAAAGAGGTGCCAAGTGGTGATGAAAGTCAGTCCGAACATCAAAATGAGAGAGATTAGCTTGCCGGGGAGCTGCCAAATCTGAACATTGTGACAAATGTGCATCGCCGAGCATATTTCTAACTGCGATCTTATTGTTTCTAATAGTCCTCGTTAGTAGAGACCGCGTAATGGATACATCCGATTCAAATGAGGGCATACTTTCTCGATTTCTTTTGGAGCAAAAGGCAACTTATGGGTAACTGGCGTTGCCGGTTTTCC
Organism: Diplogasteroides magnus; assembly: GCA_014805445.1. Lineage (NCBI taxonomy): Eukaryota > Metazoa > Nematoda > Chromadorea > Rhabditida > Diplogasteroididae > Diplogasteroides > Diplogasteroides magnus. Next base: position 404 of record JACMIF010002617.1, on the reverse strand, counting down.
GGTGATATCCGATTGGCTCTTTCGAATGAGCCTACCTACGAGGCTTAATTGTAAAATTTTCGAAATTTGCATAATCAATTTTTGGGAATTGAGCTTCAAGAGTAAGCTCATTCGAAAGAACCAATCGGATATCATAGGTATTGACCTCACCCATTTATAATTTGATAATTACAACGAAGCGAACGGCAGAGGCGCAAATGAATCGGATATATCCATTCAATTCAATTCATTTATCATGTCAACGCGGGGCGTGATGATTGAGGGCTGCCTTCCAGTCTTCTTCAGACATATTCCACCAGTGCGCTCCGAACATTCTCTTCAGATCATCCCTCCATCGCGAATGAGGTTGGCCTTGTCGTCTCCGAGATGCAAAGTTGTAGGGGATCCAGGTTGTTAATGCACGC
>JACMIF010002615.1:2218-17304 GCA_014805445.1 Diplogasteroides magnus | reverse complement strand
GAGGCGGCTCGCTCCCAAAACTCGTCATGTTTGGGCGACTACTGCAAAGCTCAATGAAAAGTACGTGAACCGTGGGGAGGGGTTTTGCCCCCTCAAATTAAGTGGAGAACATGATCCAACTCTAACATTAGCCATACATCTCTTCTCCTTGGATTTTGACCCCTCCCCAAAAGTATACGATAGCAAGACGTCTGCTTTGAGTCAGCCTCAAAAATCGCTTCACATAACTTTTAGAGGGCATCTACATGTTTCATGGTCCCCCCTAACCTAGGGCCGTTTTTAAAGGGCTATCGACTGGTTTTTTCAGATTTGAAAAATATCAACTCTCCGCGATTTTAGAAGGGGGCCCATGATTATACGATGTTTGGCGGAGACCGCGAACAGCACTTTCCCCGCACCTATCCACTTTCGTTCATCATAATAACACATATATACACCCTTTCCATTCCCATCTTTCACTTTGTAATGCTTTGACATCATTTTTCTTTCATTACTTGATGAAAATAATTGACCAGAAAAAATATGTTTTTGGCGTGAAATCCGGGGAGGGGTCAACCCCTGTATACGATAATATAGGACCTATTTATGCACTGTTTCTCCCTCAACCTTTTCTCATCTTCTTACTGGCAGTAGTGCCCACTCGTGTGGGATGATAACAATTGAAGCACTGTCCCTTAGAAGTGCCCTTCTGAGTACCTTGTGACTCTCAAACATTGTTGCTCACTCTCTCAGATGGTGACACAGTGGCAGCAGTGGATCCTCCCTCGATGTCTCCTGCCTTGATGACCTCTTGCAGGGCTGCCGCGTACGCACACACCTCCTGTCGCACGATCTTGACGCTCGCCCCGCCCCCGATCTCCATCACCTGCAAAGGGTACTGTTGGAGTTGCTAGTGGCATTCAACGACTGGAATTTAGGCATTCAAAACATGAAAGCTTAAACAGTGGGGTTTTCCTTAATATCGACAAACAGCGACATGCATTGAGAGCAGAACGGAAAGCAAATACTAAAATGCGTCGTGAGGTTCAGACCCACCAAGTGTTGAAAATGAGGGAGAACAACATTTTATAACCAAGTTAATTACCTATTTTTGTCAAGTGCAACGCAAATTAGAGCACGTACTTCACTTACTACCGTATAATACCGTACCTCATGCGGGTCCTCCAGTGCCACGACCATCAACTCCAGTAGATACTCCACCAGTGAGGGATACAGTATGCGCTCTCTGCAGATGCACTCCCATGCATCATTGAGGTGTCTGAAGGAATGATTATTTAGCATCAATATATTATAATAATGACTTATTTAATTAATATATTTAGCTTCCATTTTTAGCTATGTTGAGGGGTTTGTGAATGATTCAATTCGAATCAATTCAAGTCAAAAAGGGCAAATGCGCAACAGTAGTCAGATGAATACTTCAGACTGGTATCTATTATATTTCCTCTTCTTTTATGAATTCTAAACTTTTATATACATTGAAGAGTTTCAGAAAAAGATTAGCATGTGCTAAAACTGATGCAATACCAAAGGAATCCAATCCACCGAACTGCAAGAACGTGACACAATTGTGTTTCACATTTGGTACAAAATTCAGAAGCAATAATGACGATAATTCCAGATCCGCCAAATGCCCTATCATACTCAAAAAGAATACTCACTCTGTGTAAGGCAGCGATTGCTTGAGCAGCACGTCGGTTACAGTAATCTGAAGTAATCATTTCAGGAGACACGATGGAAACAATCAGATGGTGCTACATCACCGCATAGGCCAGATAACATCAAAACATTCACCGCAAACCCAAGACTAACCAACAGTAATCAACGCACAGTCGGCTTTAACTACAGTACCCCTCCATTACATACCATACACCTTGGCCGATCGATTTGTAATAGTAATGAGGACAGAGCAGGAAAACGGTTCTCCTTGTCTGATGCTGTCAGTTTCATCAGGCTAACGCTCAAGGATACAGACCCAGATTCATTTACAGTACCCCCCGACTACCGTACCTGTTGATGGGAGGCGAAGGCGACGAGAGCAGCCAGCACATCAGAGTACGTCTGCACACACGATGAGTGCACCTCGGAGAGACGAGACAGGAGAGTGACGACAAGGGTCTCGGCCTGAAAGGAGCGGGTAACTGTAGGAGTACTGTATGCGACTACAGAAGGAATGTATAAAAAGGTCACAGCGTGAACAACAAGAAAGATTGGGATGAAAATATTTTTTAGCTACTGTTTGCCTCCGAATGTCGGAAAATGTATGTTTCACAAGGTCCATAAAGCGAAAAATCTGCTAATGTGATGATGCGTTCAATGGTTCGAACTGAATAAGTAATAAAACTACTAAATATTATGGTTATAAACACTTTGCTTATTTATTGAACATTTGTTTAATTATAGAATTCCACCAACCTCTGCATGCAGGGAGGCTCCTCTATCAGCCAGGATGTGAGTGAGCAGTTGGGCAGCAGCTGCACTCACCTGCACAACGACGAATGAGCATGGATGAAAAAGTCAGAGGCTCGTTCATTGCCTAAGCTGTCCTTGCACAACCATTCTTTCCTCAGTGGTTTGTCGTAGGGTTACTAATTCGGAAGTAATGTGCATTTATAATTCGTCCAAACCACACGGAGCGGTTATCTATCGCTCGCAGAGACAACGACTCTGCGGAGATTGGACGAGTGGGAAATGCACCTTACTGTCGTTTTAGAACCTCTAGTTTGTAGCAGTCGAATTAAATCGACCCTGCCAATCTAACGAGCGAGAGGTTGGCAGGGTCGATTGAGACACATGATTCACTGTCATAGCACTTAATTAAGATTGTACATCTAGCATTAAACCCATTGCGCAAGGCATAAAACCAACGGTCCGAGAAAACGTTAGAAATTTACATTCGCACAACTGCAGCAAACCGCCTGGAAATGTTATGAGAATCTCTATTCCTCTAACTTGCCGTAAATTGAGCGTGCTACAGTATCCCTTTCGCATTCTACCGTGCTATCCTCACCTGACTCTGTCTGTCTCCCAACATCTCGAATGTCGCCGACAGATACGTCTGCACCTGCGACTGCGGAAGACGAGACTCGATAATCTGAAATTAAAAAAAAAACTTTTTTGCACGAGTCACGGAATCACAGCCTGAAAAGAAACGTTCCGCTCATAAAGAACAATATAGCTAATAGACACCACTGCGTCACATAATCGTTGTGTGACCTCATTCCCTTGAAATTCTTCACATATAAAGTACAACTAAATCTTTCTGGAAAGCTACCGTAACCCTTCAATAACGTACCTCAGCAAACTTCTTGATTGCCCTCTTGGCGCACTGCCCATCCAGTCTGCCCTCCTCACTCAGAACGAACTCCTGTGTGAAGGCCGTAGTGTCCAGAATGATCGCACCCGACTCGAGACCGTGACCCTGATTCAAATAAAGTCAAATCATGCACCCATTATCCCGTATTCCACAGGGTTGCCCCCCCCCCCTTTTGGTTCGCGGTATTTAATTCACGTCTAAGACTTCGTTTTACCGTGACCCTTAATGAAGAGGAATTATCGAACCTGCGAAAGGTGCGGTGGACAATGCAAGAAGGATATAGGGTACGTTTCACAGAAACGATAACGCTTGGTTCAGGTATGTTTCAAGGAAAGTATATAACCTGGTCGCGGCCCTGAAAGTCAATGAATCGCAGCGACCAAAATTACGAAAATGTTCAACAAGAGCGGGTATGTTTCAGGGAAAATATAAAATGGTCGAGAATTTCAAACCCTGTTCGGACGCCTATGGCCGTTAGATTTCACAAAAAAACACACGCTCAGCATTATTATCCGTTCAGAACATGATTCGAAGAATAAGACATATGCGCCGGATCGTATAAGAAATTTATTAGCACGAACTCTGCCCATGTATGAATCAGGGATTCTATAATCGGCAAATAATTTTCAGTCATCCTTCTCCGAAGAGCGATTGTCTCTCCACTTCATAGACAAAGCGTTGCGGAGAAGTATGACGACAAATTTACCGATTCAGAACACCTAGTATGAACCAAATCAAGTATTCTTTGGTCCCGTATTGTGTGGCTGTGGTTGACAAAATAACTATTTTCAAGGATATGTTTGCAATTCCAATAGTATGATAGCACCTTTATAGGAACTGTGAAACATAACCTAGACAGTAGTCATTCTGCCAACCATACTTCCCATGTAACCCGTCCCGTGTGCGCAGTACCTTGTGTGCATGGGCGAGTCTCAATGCGTGGTAGAGGGCAGCGAGAGACTGTAGTCTCACAGAACACAACGAGTCCACCAGACGAGGAGTGAGACGAGCGAGGAGAGAGGAGAGGGGAGAGAAGTCAGAGGCTGTCTGAAATGGAGAAGGATACTGTAGGAGTACGGCAAGGTCTTTGAGGAGTCAAACAAGAGACTGTCTCAATATACAGCTTACCTCAAATCTTCTACTAAGGCATAACAAAACATTTCAATTATTCTATCGCAATTTATTTCATGACATGATTCGTGTTTTCAGCAGCTAACTAAAGAAGCTCATGTATTAAACTTAGCCTGAAACACAAACGCTACGGCACTTGGAACGATTGATTATGAACCAATAAGCCACTCACCCCCAGTTTGATGTCGACGGCGTGTTCGTAGTACGTTCTGAGCACGACTACCGTAGCATCAACTGCACGTGACCGCTCGTGGTCGGCAGTACGACTGTAGTACGGAAGGAGCATCTGCAATGGATACTTCAAGGTGAAAGCAGGCAGATTGCGCCATGGACATTAGCGCCATAGTGGTGGAAAAAGGCAATTGCATCGAGCGCAGACAGCGTTTCTGCCAATTTAAACATTTTGATGCAAAGGACGCCGTTCATTCTATTCACATACAGTATCAAATGTTTCGAGAAAGAATCTTTTCCTTTTTCCTTTTCGAAAACTAAAGAATTTTATCCGAACCAAGGAAGTTCGCCAAACAATCCTTATATTTTCACGTTGATTCCGCAAACTGCAGGATTTGCCGCATAAATCGACAATATTGCCAAAAATCACGGTCACTCCGCAAATGTCGTGTGAAGCAGAGAAGAAAAAAAACGCACTTGCATTTTTGAATGTGAGCAATAACATTTTCAGTACGGCCTCTACCCATGCATGGCTAGACCCAAACCGCTCTCGTGTGCGACGTACCTTGAGTAGACGGGTTACTGTAGCTACCGTAGGCGCAGTGGCCACCATGGCCACGAGTGTGGCAGTGTACTGCGCCACAGTTGCATCCATCGTAGTTGCCGATTCGTCGTCCTCGATCTTCAAAACTATATTTATTTATTTAACAAATTATAAATATTGTAACTCAATAAAGCAACTGATTACTGTAGACAAACGGAAAAGTGTTTAGAAAATGAAATGTTATTGGAAATGAACCAAAGAGTCAGGAGTTTGTCCCACCCGTACTACCCATCTCATCTCTCATCCTGCCGTACCCTTCTCATGCGTCCTGGCGCTCCCGCTGCGTGGCCGGTCAGAGACGCAGAGGATGCGGATGGCGTCATCATGCCAGGAGACGTCAGCCACTGCAGCTCCAGCTCCAGCATCAACTGCGAGGTAACGGTTGGTGCTCTGTCGTGTCTGGCGCTCTAACCAATCTAACCCCATCTCTATCTATACTAAAGGCCTATTGAGATTCAAGTAGTTCATAAACATTCCATCCTCCAGAGTCTCTCATGTACACACTGATGATGAAACTCGAGAGGGAAAAGTTGTAAAACTGCTTAAAATCCATTTAAAATGCGCCCGTATACCCGCAAGCTACAGTAACCGAATTGCAAGCTGAGTTCCCTATCTAGTGCAATATGTAGCCAATTTGTGTGCAAATGCAACACACACAGGCACGAAAGAGTGAAAGAATTTGAAAGGGGGATAGACAGGAAATCAAAAGAGCTGAGCTGTCGAGTGGATTCGGAGGTTGATGGGCAAAAATACGAAAGTGAGATCAGAGTATCACATCGTGATGGACAGCATTGTTGACCTTCACGATAAACCGTTAGTCCGTGTTAGGATTTCAAAAACGCCTGAGAAATGCGCCTTTTTACCGTTTTCGTAACCCAAGAAGTTCGTTTGTGATAAACAACTCGTTCTTCACAAGACAACTCAGCTCATAGAAGAAAGGGAGAAGTAGAAGGGAAAGAAGAAGAAGCAAAACAATTCGGCCATGCTCTAACACATACCGTTTTCAGTCCACTCTTCTCCCTTGAGATGGGCAAGACTGCGCCCGTGAGACAACTACCCAGATCCCATGCCTCGTTATCCGAGAGCTGCGGCTCCAGACGACTGATAAATGATTTTGCTGTAGTTATGATAGTAAACTGGCTGGATTATGTTTCACACCCTTTATATATAACGAAGTCATACAACAACCTGTTTCGGATCGCTCATTTGCTACAAAATTTAATATTATATTTGAAGAAAAAACTCACATCAGTGCAGCAGCTGCCTTGCAGGCGAGCAGTCGAAGTGCACTGGACAGCGTCTCGGACGTCTCGCTCTGCACGTAGTCCTGCAATTTTAAATTCAAATCTTCCCGCCAAAACTCAGATTCTGGCAGAAATTCAAAAACCGCCACCTTGATGTACGTCAGCAGCTCGCTCCTCGTTGGCAGCGTATACTCGGTGCCTGAAGGGGAGATTGGGAGATTGTATCGAAATCGTGAAGAGACAATAAAATTTTTTAAAAGATGGCGGGAACTCCAAATTTTCAAAATAAAGGTGGCGGGAATTCAAACCTAGTCTGATTGGATGGACGGAGATGGCGATGAGGTACATCGTCTCCAGAAGAGCCTCACGAACAATAGTCTCTTGCTGAGAAGAAGGAATAGACTTCGATTGTTTTTTTAATGAATAACTCGGTTTTATAAAACCCATGAAACATAAAAACTCCAGTATCAAAAGAGTGGGTGGTGAACTGGTGATGCAACAATTCCCACATATTACATTCTGTCGTTGCATACTAAGGCTGCGAAACCTAATCTGACCTGATACGAGAAACCATAATTTTCATGGTTTCGCACATCTTCCCGGTTCTCTACTCCCTCATCCTTTTCATTCTGGTTAGCCATGGAGAGTCTAATAATACTTCCATTACCCTAGTCCTCACATTCCATCGCACATTATCCATTTTCCCCTCTTTCGTGGGTTGACCGACACGAATGTTATGCACATTTGCGCCATAGTGGCGAAATGGACCCTTGCGCCGTTAGAGCGATGAAAACGGTGGCGCATCTATCCAATTCACCACTATGGCGCAAATGCCCATGTCGCGCTAGTCTCCCTCTTTCCTTGCTCTCACCTTCTGATTGGCCATGTAGTGTCTGAGGAATACGATGATCGTCTGTTCCAGTCTCTGACAGATCGTGTCTGTTGGGCAGGCTACAAAGGAGGAAGCTGATATTGTTTAATGGACTCTTTCATGTAATATGGACGTCAGTCACAAATATCGCAGTAATAACTGCACATCGTTTCAATAGAATGATTGATAACAGTAAGGCACTTCCATATCATGTACGGGTTACGGTAACTATCTCGTTGAGATAGTTCTAATAGCCATGATTTACTACAGTATCCCTTACCCTGTACGAGGTATCCGTAGCTGAGCATTAGTGTCGCCCTCATATTGACCATCTCCCCATCCGAGTACTGTCGCATCGGCATCGCGTCCTGCACGGAAGTAATCATGAGTACAGTACACGGTTGGCAGTTAACATATACGCGCGAGTTCGGATATGTTTCACTGATCTTTTACTATGTCAGTTTTATAGCCTTTGTGAAACATAACTGGTTTCGCATATGAACTGCCACCATAATAATTAGTCGAAAAATTTATCAAAATTGAAATATGGATGTAAGGCATGTTGAAATTGCCAGTAGTTCGTTTATTATTATGGTAGCTCTAATCAGGGTTACGATACCTTGATAAATCCGAAGAATCCACTGCTCTTCTTGGCGTGTTCCCATTTGGCGACGTTCTCCAGTTCAACCAGCACCAGGTCCGTGTGAACCTCCAATCATACAGTACCAAATTGAAGGCGACAGTAAGTGTGACGAGTCAACTACATAAAAAAATACATATTATTTAGTTAAAACACAAAGATGTTGCCTATAAACTAGTTCTTACTTTGATGACCGAATGATAAAAAGTCCAAGATACAACGAATCAACGGGGAAACTTGAGCAACTCAAGTCAGAGAAAAAACTATTTATTATACCTTTCCAATGGCTCCGATTCCCCGGGCACAGCCATTCCTCTCTACTGCCGACGAGTGAGCGGTGCTCCTGCAGAGATTGTGTTCAGGTTACGGTACTTGAATCAACCAACGTCACGGTGCTTACTCGATTCAAATAGGTTTCACCAAACTTGTAAATTCAAAACAAAGTGATACGATTAATCGGCAGCGCATTTCTTGTACTGTTTACAGTAACCAATCGATACCTGAACATGAGTACGATGTGTTCCGTCACGAAGCTCTGCATTGTGATCTTCGAGAGTACGGTACCCAGACAGCGGAGCAGGAAGGACTGAAATGTGGAATTCTCACAGGAAATAATTTTAGCTGATCAGATTTTCAGAAATCCGTGAGGACGACATGTTCACTATATTATTCCTCATATTAGCATCAATTCCACGGGATTGGGATGCAACGCATAAATAAGAAAGTATTTTCCGAGTTTTTATGGATGTTAACGGCGTAGGGTCATGTGCAAACTGTCCAAAAAGTATGGTATCCCGCGAACTTCTCAGTAACAGCATACAATAGCGTACTTCGCCGGTAAAGTTGATAATTTCGCGAGTGAAAGAAAGACGCGGTCGCTATTAAAATTTGCGCCATAACGGTGAAATGGAGATAAATGCGTCATCATTTGACGGCTCAAGTGTTCATTTCACCACTATGGCGCAAATGTCCATGGCACTCGCCCTATGCAACAAACCTTCTCCTCAGGATACGCTGCGTGCAGATCGAGCTGCTTGCCCATGGCCGCTGCCACCTGAACAAGGTTCTTGTCAACACCCGTCAATGGCACACTAGACTCCTTGAAACCCCGTCGCACATATGCAACAACAAAGGGATATACAAGAATTTGGAAGATAAAGTTGGTAAATGGCATACGAAGTATCGTATAGACAATCCCACTAAATCAGTCCATTTTCTCAATTATATATATGTGTGCAACAGCAACAGAATATTACATCTTTTGAAAGATATAGTCATTAATCGATGTTTTTTGGAGTGTTATAGATAATCACCGAATAAATCCATCACCATCCCAATTATCCACTAGATTCGTTGAAAACCCGTCGCTTATATGCAACAACAATGGAATATACAACGCTGTGAAAGAAAAAGTCAATAAGTGCCTTTCATAGGCAATCACAATGAATAATTCCATGTTCATCCCACTGACCTCCATCCTCCATTCTCCCTCAGCCACTGATGATATGATGGCCTCCAGTGAAGAGAGGACGGACTCGTGCCATCTCAAACAGACAATTACTTTCAATTCAAGACTTAACAAGGGGCACCCCACTCGCTCTCATTCTGCGTGGCCAAATACCAGTATTACCGCAGGATTAAGATCAATGCTTACAATGACTGTACACTGAGCGAGTGAAAGACAGCAGCGCCATACAATCGCTAATGCTGAGAATGATGTGCATATGTTCATTTCAAAACGATGGCGCTGCTGTCTTTCGCAGTAGTAATAACTAGAGTAGTCTTGTGTCCCGCGGTGTCCGAGGAGTTAAGCTGTGATGAATCGTCCGCAGCCCCACCTTGCGACCCTCGCAGCCCTCCTCTCGGGTGCAGTGGTCGTTCCTTCGGCAGGCGACAGGGGAGACACGGCTGCTGCAGCTGCAGAGGACGCAGAGGCACCAGTGAGGTCTGCAAAGAGAGATTGTTTTCATCATCTCTTAATAGTATTATGGAATTTCCAACCTATCTAATCTCCTCTGAGTGGTTGTCTATCGAAATGAGAGACTACCGCTCCGAAAAGATTGGGGAGGTTTAAAATTCCATAAAATTCCTGGCAAGAGAGATCTATGGATTTGAAAATGCATCATGGACAATGAAGCTATCATAAAATAGTGAGATAGAATGAATTCGTCAAGCAGCTCAAATGTGTTGTATGATTCTAATATGCGAACAGTGCGACATCAATGTGTCTGCAATCATGCACAGTTCTTGCGAGTTTCTTGTTTGAACTGCGAAGAGAGCAACATTTGCATGTCCCCTTGCGATATGGTTAAAGAAAAACTTTTCAAAAATTTGAGCGGATCACAGCAACTATGTGGTTTGCAGTAGCAGTGTAATGACTTATATCAATTCTTGCATGATTTCTCGATACTCTTCGAGCCTATATTTTAAAAATAAAAATGAAATAGAGGCTCGTAGAGTACCTCCAAATGCTCAAACATTCAATAAATCCAAATACAATTGTTAAAAATAATCTGCGAATATTCGTTGCCATATGAAGATTTAAAATCAATTCGTGGATGCATTTATGATTTTTGCAGTGTTTGACCCCAAAAATAAGATAAGTGGAAGGACCTCAGCGACATGGATATTTGCATCATAATGGTGAGAAGGACACATGCGCCGTGAGAATTGCGTGAACGATGGTGCAAATTGTCCATTCTACCATTACGACGCAAATTTCCGTGGCGTTGTTGTCCTTTGTTAGCCCGTATAACCATCAACACCTCGAAATAATTCAAATATATTTTTACAAATACCCTCTGAATTATAGTTGCATGATCTACGTTTAAAACTATTCTTGTACGATTTCACGATCGTTGCAGAACCTGAATCAAAAAGTACAAAAGTTCTAACCATCGATGAGTGTCTCCAGATACTCGGCCTTCTTGACTATTGTCTCAGTTGCAGATGGATGGAACCACGACGATGCCGCCTTCAAAAGAGACAGTGTCTCACGAGAACGTCTGAAAAGGGGAACATGAATTAATATGTATGGATGTTCAATTTTTAGTTTATAGCTTTTATAATTATATTTTAGTTTAATAACTAGTCCGTGTAATGTGCTAGTTTTAGGCAATGATATGCGATGATAAAATAGAATTTGAGGAAGAATAATTGCGAAAGTTAGCTTTCAACGACTACATCTCATGAGTGAGGAACCGACCCACCCGGTCTTGCTCACCTCGCCAGTAGTCCATTCAATGGGGCGTTGGCCTGACACGCGAATAGACGGGAGAGCACCGCGAATCGACCCGCAACTCGAGCTGGAAAATATAACATGTCAATACCAGGAACAAATCCACGATTTTATTGCTCGAGCTTTAAGTAGACTTCGTGAAACATAAATGAACAAGGGGAGTTCAGTTATGTTACGCGTGTTGATAAACTGCGTAAGTCATCCTTTAATTGTAAGAGACACAACAAATCCTTCTTGGTTAGCCGTAGCTGGGAAAAGGCTCACGATTATCAAATCCCGTTGTGTAATCGGGCTCCCGTCCCTCCGCCTTCTCCCGTTGGATGAGGATACGAAGACACTGAAATTTGGAATTTTTTTATTGATTACTCACGGTTGCCAGTTTGTATGCGAGAACGGTTATGTTTCACTGAAACTATTAAACCTTGATTCACGGATGACAATTAATTTTTCAGAAAAATAGACAACCGAAGTTGATTACAGCACATCATAAGCTTACATACACTCTCGGCTACCGTATACCAGTGACCCCCTCTCCCCTACCGTACCTTGGATAGATCAGCCACCACTGGCGTGTACTTGTCCATGCAGATGAACTCGAAGAGATACGGCCATAGAAGCTGCAACAAATATCAATAGTCAATGAGACACCTCAACCTTCTTAAATAAAGAGCCCATTTCATCAAATCCGTGCCGATATTCATTTCCCAACCAACAGTAAGCTAAACGCTTCACCGACACTCATAAGTTACTATACAGTAAACTAAATAACCCTAGTAATACAGTAGTTGTTATATTACCTCAGATTGCATTGCTAAATCACCTTCTACACTGGCCGCTTTCGCCCAAATGAATTTCAATTTCAAAAATAAATCAAATCAAATTCTCACCTTATTAGCGCACACACAGGTAGACGATATGGTGTGTAGTGCCTGTGCACACTGCGTCCTCAACTGATTGATGCCCGCGATGTCAGAGTCCACACGACGAGGCTGAAAACAAACAGGTTCAAGTATGTTTCACAGAGAGTTTAACAGATGCAAGGGTCCTTGTCGAACAGTCATTTCAGGGATTTCAGATGTCCTATAAATAACACGCTGAACAAATATTCTCAATATAAGCCTGTCCAATCACCTCAAGATCGTTATTACATCACATACAATTCCCATTCCAAAAGTGGATAAATCATAATATGCGACTACGGTGAAGGGACTGAGAAACTATACTTTACTTACCTGTCCCGCTTCTCCTTCAGGCGTCACAACGAGATTCCGTACGAGGAATGCGATCACGTGCTCGCCTCCTGAAGGCAAATACAGTAATCGATCAAATTCCGAGTAACCTCAAGAGCACGACACCTGGCCCAAGTGTTTCAGCGAATCAACAAATATTATGATGTTCTTCTCAACAATACAGTATTCCATCCATATCTACAGTAATCCGACTCACCGTCCGTATCAATAAACGCGTGATCAGCCAGCGCGACGCACAGCTGCACCATGGCTCGGCAGACGCGTACCTACACATCAAACGGTTAAGGTATTATTCATGTAAACGGAACTGAATTAGCTGGTACACATGGCGACTTTTCGTCCTTCTACGCACTCTCTCATTTACGTGCTATTTCATCGGTTAGAGAGTCGCCACTCGTGCTTTTGCATAGGATAATGAGTCTTACTGAAGTAGTCAAATGAATCTTGTCTTTCAGTTCAGATTACAGGAATAATAGTATTCAACTACATTTCAGGCACCTAACTTTTCAGCATTTTCATGAAAAATACGTATTTTTGTTGTTAGCTGGCCTACAGTAATAATGATGTCGTACACTACAGAACATTATGTCTAATATCGCAGAACGTACCCATGCCGGCATTTGTTCGGTTCGTGGAGTATCCTGCTCCTTCCCCATCAATTGTTCATTATAACATACCGATGCGACCGCGTGGTCATTGGCCAACAGCTTGCGCAGTCCCATCATCACCAGAGATCGTTTGTCATCCATGAACGCACCTGGAATCATAGTAATCGATAATTAACGATCGATAATCCTAGTTATCGATTGAATCACGAACAATTGAGTTCGTGTGCAAGACTCGAGTGCCATGGTCATTTGCGCCATAATTATGCAATGGACAGGTGCACCATCAATGCACGGCTCAAGTGTCGATTTCACCACTATAGCGCAAATGACCATGGCGCTCTTGTCTTTCCCTGACAATGAGAGTTCATGAAATGAAAAGATGCGCACTCACATCTCTTCTGTTTGACGTGCAAAGGTAGCAGGAAAGATTGAGTTTAAACATTATCTTGTGAAATAAAAATACCTCATTGTCGAGATGCAACAAATAAATCATGGGTGAAACACAACATCACCTGCTGAGTTCAGTAGATGTCGCAGCACGTTGATAGCGCCCAGTTTCTGCATGTCCTGAGGAAAATTTAAACGTTTATATATTCAATTAACCATATTTTATTAAATAAATAAATAAAATCCTTTACCTGCACATGCTGCATCTTGTGCAGCAGATAGTACACGATTCTGTCGGCGAAGCGAGAGGCTGCAAAGGTTCGAAGTTCCTCCCTCCCCGTGTGAAGGAAGCGACACCCAGGTAACCCGGCTCCTCTAAGTTTCACTACATCGTTAAAATGCGGATGCACATGGGCTCGCGTACTCTGCGAGGCAAGCAGGGAGTGCGAGGTGTGAGAGGGATGAACGACACGAGCGACATCGACTTTTGCGCTACAGCGGTGAAATTGACAAGTTCACCATCAAAGCACGGCGCAAGTGTCCAATTCACCACTATGGCGCAAATTTCTATAGGCGTACACTCCTGGAATCACAAACTGACAAAATACCGTACCTGCAACATGGAAGCAGCGGAAGGCCTCCGAGTGGTTCTTGATTGCGAGTGCATTGGGAGAGGAAGTGACGTCATCGGCATCTGATACGGTAGGATTACAGTAAGATAATATATATATATATATATCCATTGTACACTGTTGCAGTTGACTTTGCATAGGATATAAAACAAGCTAGATGCACAAAATCACATAGTGATGATAAATGCATTATTGATTTTGTGACCTGTTTTCACAAAATCATTTAAAAAAATGGAATACGGCGAAATTCGCCTTTCACTACTACGAATAGCGCAACTGAATATATATGGCAACAATGACTAATCAGACGCAGGACGGGTACTTATCGTTTCACAGGTGTTTTGCAATGAGAACGGAAGAGTGAAACTGTCGCATTGGAACTAGTCTCGCATGGAAAAGTATGGTGAAAGAAAGATTTGAATGTTAGGAGATCATCGAGATGGAACTACTCAATAGAAGACGCCAACAGAACAATATATGAAAGCGAAAGATCATCTTACCCAGACATGCATGGGGGAAGAGTGCATTGAGGAGATCGTCCAAATATGGTTCCAATGGTGTCTGCTCATCTCCGCACGCGCACTCCAGAAGACGGCATATGCCCTGAGAAGAGAACGAATACTAGAGTTCAGACTACCGTAACCCTCTTGGGTCTGTGACTTTTTTCCCTAGTGTCTAGTCCAACATACGACATATGTCCTGAAAAGGGATCGATTTTATGTTTCATGTCCATCGTAAAAGCGTCCCAAGTGCTTCTATGCTCGAATCTCCAAATTATCGCAGATAATAATTGTTCTCAACAAGACCTTGCAGTGTCTTCAATCGCGAGGTACTTGCATCGTTTTCTCACTGTTGCTTTGTGAGCATTCACAGCAATACGGAGAAATGATGTTATGGAACCAACGGCGGCGGCGCGGGGGTGGGGGGGCGCGAGGGGGCGGGGGGGGGGGGCGGGGCGTGGGGGGGGCGCTAGGGGGCTAGGGGTCGGCGGTCT
>JACMIF010002614.1:0-17318 GCA_014805445.1 Diplogasteroides magnus | reverse complement strand
GTTCTTGAGAGAGAATCTTTTCAAACACCCTGCAGAAAAAGGAAGTAATTGAAATGGGACGATAATTAGAAGGGTCAGAGAAGGGAGGTTTCTTTTTGACGGGAGTTACAATGGAATGTTTCCATAGGCTGGGAACGACGGAATGAGCGAAACTGTAGTTGAATATGTACTCTAAAGGGCAGGCTAGGGGAACTACGATGTTCTTAATGAATGACATATCTATATTGTCTGGAGTGCTACAAGCCGACTTTTTCCATCTCTCAATATGTCTACATATCTCATGTCTGGTGAAAACAAGAGAGAGTTGGGAAGGAGGGGATGAAATATGAGAGAGTGAAACTGGGGGGAGAATACCGTTGTCTAAAGTGAATGAGGAAAGGAGTTGTTCAGCCAATAGATTTGCCTTTTCTTTGTCGGTTATAGCAATGGAATCATCAGGTCTTTTCAGCCCCTCCACTCCCTTGGGTTTTGAAATGCAAGTTTTGATATGACGAAAGAATTTTGTGCGTTTTTATAAGATAATTTCGGATTCAGCAAACGGCCACATTTTAAAGCTTATCGCTGCCAAGAATCAACCTAATACTTGATGAGTGCTTCGCCAATTGTGTCGTGTTGAACATGAGAACGGCTTCAAAGCATTCATACAATTGAAAGCAAATATATAAATAATAGCGTGCGCGGAAAAACCACAAGATACTAGACGAATAAGATTGAGAATTTCAAGGAAGGATGACCGTTCTCCTCTCATAAAAAAATATTTTATGCTCAGAGGGTTGGGTTGTAGGCGTTACGGGAAACTGTTGTCGATAACAGAAAAAAAGAAGAAGAGACGGGCAAATAAGCGCCTAATCTTGAGTGTGTTTTAGTAGTTTCCAATGTTGTAAAGATTTAGTCTGATGATCATGGAAATGACCGAGTCCAATATTACTTGAACTTGGTTTGTGTCTGTAGCACAGGTCTCATGCACAAAAACCTGCAAAGCATTCATTGAGGAGAGAGAATATATTCCACCTCATACCTGCTTCTGTTTATTCGAGTGTTGTGCAAGGAACTTCTTCTTGATGTAAGCAATGGAATCACGGTACGTCTGTTCTCCTGAAATCACATCTACGGGTAAACACAGTAAGTCCTTCCCTATGGGACGTATTATCGATTTTCTAACTTCCCCAATCTCGTCAAAGCCTATCATCTCCCTGTTCGATAGACGACCACTCGGAAGAGATTGGGGGAAGTTAAGAGGCCGGTCATATAAATAGCAAGACGATTTCGCCGATCGTGGCCAAACAATGATGAAAGTTTAGATTTGCGTGAAACTCAAATATGTCACTCTACTAGTACCACTTAGAACCCTTAAGAAGTATGGAGTCTCAAATTGGCCTCATCTTCGAGAACGGAGGCGGCAAAGTTGTGGAAGGCGAGGAGCAAGCTCAGAACATGGTGACTTTCGGACGTCATAAAAGGCTTCAAACTGAAGATGTTTATAACTTGTTTTTTCCAGCATGAGTGGAACGCTGGTCTTCGTATGCATCTTTGTTTCGTTTAGCTGATTTTTGAGCTTTTCATATTTTAAAAGCCAATACTCATTTTCAGAATTTATTTTTGTAGATGGACACCGAGTGATTTCCGCAGGATGGGAAAGAAACAGCCGAATGTAGCGTGCGGAGAGGATTCGAGTGATAAGCAAACGAAAAAAATAAGAACCATCATTTTTGAGAAAAGTGGATCTTTGTGAAATCCTGCAACAGCCAATTAAAATTTGTAATCCAAAGGTCGAAGGTTCGATCCCCGTCTGGGACATTTTCCTTCCAAATGTTTTTGCATGTTCCTACGAGTATTCTGCTTAATGAAGTTTATTTGAACAGTAGTTACTCGAAAATGTCATCAAAATTATCCATGATACAAGAACAACGCGAATCTGGCCGCCGATAACAACAGCAGGGATGCATCGGAGATATTCGAGGCGCTCCCAAGCCTCCGCTGCTACGAGTGAGTGCTTAGATCATCCCGATCAGGGGTTCTAAATCGGTAAATGTGTCGTCATTCTCCTTCGCAGAGCGGTCGTCTCATTCCCTGATAGACAACAGCGCTGCGGAGAAGAATGACGACAAATTTACCGATTTAGAACCCTTAATCCCGATGCGTCGTCTATCTCTCAGGGAGTGTCTGTGGTGCTATGTGATCTCTTGCCCGGAACGAAGCTGAATGTGAGGAAAAAGGCACTTGAAGGCATTCGAAACTTGTCCTCCTTCAGATTCGAGGTATTCCCAATTTCTAGAATATAATTGATTCTTCCATTATCAGGATAATGGACTCATTGCGCGCAAGCACGATCGTGTTGGGACTGGAGTTCTCATTCAACTTGACCTTCTCTCACCTTCCAAGTGTACACTCGAAATCCTCCAGAGAGGCGGACATCTAGAAGACAGCGAACTATTCTGGACTGTTGTTGAAGAGAAGACGAAGAAGGAAGGAAACGAGAAGAATACAATGGAGAACACGAAGCAATCCGTCCACATCGATTCCCAAAGTCCCCCAAGCAGACCTTAGTCGACTCGAATGTCAAGATGGTCAACGACAAGATCGAGACTCTCGAGTGTTCAAAACAGCGAGCGGAATCTGATTCTCTTTGGAGCATGCATGCCCTGCCGAAGGAAGAACAGATGGGATCTGCACTACGGAGTTCGGTTTCCACCAGAATGCATCCACAAGCGAGGGAGGAGGCGGCACGAGTGTTCAGTGAGAAGATAAAGGACAATCTAAGAGCGAATCCAATCGAAGTGCACAAAATGTTGAAGGAGGCGAAGGACGACGAGGGGCGGTACAAGTACCCTTTGAAACAGGTGAGAAGAAATTTCATAGAGTGGGTTGTTAATTATGATAGCATGTATGTGTTTTCAGATACCCAGCGAAAAGCTGCTTCTCAGCTTGTTCTCGAGGTTGGAGAAGACGCGACTGAGCAAGAAGGGAGTGTCGAAGGGAAGGATGAGAAGTTTGATGGAAATGGAGGAGGAGGGAGAAGAAGGGAAGGAAGAGGAGGAGTTTTCTGAGTCGAAGTACGACGAGGAAGGAGTCATTATTGTCGAGATCATGGATAATTTTGATGACATTTTCGAGTAACTACTGTTCAAATAAAGTTAAATCATTAAGCAGAATACTCGTAGGAACATGCAAAAACATTTGGAAAAAAAATGTCCCAGATGGGGATCTAACCTTCGACCTTTGGATTACAAATTTTAATTGGCTGTTGCAGGATTTCACAAAGATCCACTTTTCTCAAAAATGATGGTTCGTATTTTTTTCGTTTGCATATCATTCGAATCCTCTCCGCACGCTACATTCGGCTGTTTCTTTCCCATCCTGCGGAAATCACTCGGTGTCCATCTACAAAAATAAATGCTGAAAATGAGTATTGGCTTTTAAAATATGAAAAGCTCAACAATCAGCTAAACGAAACAAAGATGCATACGAAGACCAGCGTACCACTCATGCTGGAAAAAAACAGATATAAAAATCTTCAGTTTGAAACCTTTTATGACGTCGGAAAGTCACCATGTTCTGGGCTTGCTCCTCGCCTTCCACAACTTTGCCGCCTCTGTTCTCGAAGATGAGGCCGATTTGAGACTCCATACTTCTTAAGGGTTCTAAGGGGTACAAGTACAGTGACATATTTGAGTTTTAGCAGATTTTACGGCCTAGTCCAGTTTGGCCACTGGTGTGCTGCCACTTATGTGACCGGCCTCTTAAAGATTTCATAATGTTTTCCCCTAGCCTTCTCGCTCACTATGGGTTCTAAAACGGTAAATTTTCAGTTATTCTACTCCGGAGCGGGGTTGTCTCTCTCGATGATAAACGACCGCGCGGCGGTGAAAAATGACAATGAATTTACCGTTTTCGAACCCCTGTGGCTCACCCTCGTATTCCGGAAATGCAGTTTTTATTCCAACTTTTGTGATTCTCTGCTCGAACAGATCCTTCTTATTGAAGAAAATAATCATTGAAGTCTTAAGGAACCTCAAATTGTTAACTTCATTATGACGTCATTGAAGCGCATTTGCGTACCATCTTGAATTCGTGATATGATCGTACAATCTGAGTGCTTCGAATAGTCGATTCTGAATACGTCCATTTCGTGGTTGTTTCAACTTTAGTCTCACTGTTAGTGAAGGCAAATGAAATTCTAAAGTTCATTGCGTCATGCTGTACTCTCCAACGCGCGGTCATCTCTATGAATTGGAGACGACGGAGCGAATGAGAGAGCAGAGATTCAGACCGAACTTTGGGATTTCATTTGCCTTCACTACTCACGGTATTTTCGTCTTCCATCAAAACTTCGTTGTATTCTGAAACAGCGACGATGAATATGACGGCGTTGACATCCTACAAGAGTTATACAGTTTTGGTAGTTTCCATTCCTATAGCTCCGTTGCTTGGTTTTTTTGGAATTGTTATGACAGAAAAGCAGAGTCCCACGTAGGGATCGGATTATGCAACATGATTGACAGCCGTCCATTGCTAGCCGCATAACTTCACTCCTGGCGGTAGTCTCTCATTTCGAAGAGACACCGCTAGGAATGAAGTTAGACTTCTTAAAATGAACGGCTGTCAATAATGTTCCATAATGCGATCTCTAGTCCGACCTCAAAGCAATGGATCCACTTCTTTCTTTCAGATCGTTGTCCTCCAACATCTATGACCCTGCAAGAGGAGACATTGACAGGGCATAGGACTCGTACTTCTGTAAGAGATCGGGTGAAAGACAAGAGCGCCATTGATATTAGCACCATAATAGTGTAATGGGCACTTGATAATGATGACAACGATTGCACTAGTGTCCACTTCACAATTACGGCGATTCATCACCACAAATGCCCATTGCGTTCTTGTCTTTCACTCTAGAGATCATCCGTTGAATGATGAATATGAAAGATAAACGGGGAGTCTCTCACAGGGATGTTCATGTTCAAAATGCTATCGATTCGTTCTCTCTATACGTTTTTCGCATGAAAGGAAAATTAATTTACCATTCTCGTTCCATTTCACTCATATTTTTCATTATCGAGTTAGGTCATTGGACTACTATGTATGAAGACTCGCCTAAAAATGGTGTTCCTAATCTCGAATGCGACTTCGACTATTCCAGTGGTCTTGACTCTCGTCAGCAGAACATCGTATTCAGTTGGAATATAGAATGGATCTGAGATTCGATCGATGTTGTCCAAGAATCTGAATGAATATTTAAATATTATATATCTCGCGAAGCTTCATATCTCAAGCAGTAACCAGAATACTATTGTCATCGGAAGGTTTAAATTTTTTAAATATATTTTCTTCCTGGATTTGCAACAAATGACGCAAAATAGTGAGTCGCTTTCGGGTAATTTTTGACAGCCGGCAAACTTCATTCCTAACGGTCGTATCCGAATTTAAGAGGGCTAGCAGGTCACCGGCTGTCAATAATTACCCGAAATCGACACCATAATGCAAATTACTCACATTCTGCCTGATTCGAGTAGCGGAAACATTATTCGATGGTCTTCATAGAACTTCTTCACACTCTCGTCATCCCACAACGAATTCAACGCTTCTCTCAGCTAAATGTCAAATTTGTTTCACCGATATCAGCGAAGGCAGATGGAATCCCAAAGCCCTCCAACATGCGGCCTAGAGACCGTGAATCGCACATCGAAGTGCATTCTTTCTCTCTAACTCTTGTACGAGCGGTTGTCTATCAGTTGAAAGAGACAACTGCTCGGATAAGAATTAGAGAGAACGAATGCACTTCGATGTGTGATTGATATGCGATTCACGGTCTCAAGTGCGGCCGTACCTCGCGCATTGAGACGACCGCACGATGGAGAGTACAGGGAGACGGAATGAACTTTGGGATTCCATCTGCCTTCACTGACCGATGTGAATAGTAGGGTATCTAATAACGCAATTTTATGCGAGAAAGTTCATTTTTCATTCGTCGAATTACCGAGGAGCGGTTGTCTCTACATTCAATAGACAACCGCTGCGCGGTGATTAGACGAATGAGAAATGCACTATACTACCGTTTCAGAAACCCTAATATGTATAAGATAGAAAGTGAAGAATTTTACTTCGTCTGAAAATGGCTCGGATTCCTTTCCTTTCTTCACGACTTCATTGATTACTTCGACATACTTCTGTAAATGGAGTATTAAATGGTGCAGATTGAGACTTCCCCCCACCTCTCTATCCGTTGCAGCAATTCCCTCTTTTGGCATTGCTTTCATTATCGCCTGGAAATATTGGTGATCATTAGCGTTTCTAAATCGGTTGTAATGTGCATTTCTTATTCGTCTATTCTTCCGCGGTGCGGTTGTCTCTGCGAGCGAAAGACAACCGCTCCGAGTGTAATAGACGGTTGAGAAATGCACTTTACTATTGATTTATAATCCCCAGTGTTCATATGTCCCTCTCAGCCGCCATGATGAACCAGAACATAAATATACTCCCATGTAACTATTATCTCATAGGAAAGGCAACTTGTTTACTGACAGGACGGAAATGTGTGAGATGAGTATTCATGCGGGGAATTGCTGATCGAAGGGGTTCACAGAAAACAACTGTTACGGAAACTGTTACATTGACAGTTTGAAACTGTCAGCACTGACGGCATTTCTCCATTGAAGAAGACTTAAAGGGAGATCGCTCAAGCGCTTCCCGACTGAGGAATCAATACTGTTTTTCTCAGCGCTCTCTCTTTTCCGCACATTCTCTCTTTTTCCCAGAATATTGATTCCTCCGTCGGGAAGCGCTTCTGCGATCTCCCTTTACGGCTTCTTTAAAGGAGCCACAACGGGAGATTTATTTCCATGCACATTCGGGATCACTTATCTCCAATTCCCTTACTCTGTCGTTGTCAGAGTTGACCGCTCGGACGACGAGAAAGTGGGGGGAATGGAGAGATGAGACCCGAAAATGCAATCTCCCTTTACGACTTCTTTAATCATCCCGGGGTGCATTTCTGAGAACTCTGTCATCACTCACGTGCATGGCGTGAATGGTGTTGTTGAAGACTACGTGCTTGTGCTGTTGCAGTTCCGTCTGCGAGAATCCTTTGTTGTGCATGATTCTGAAGGGGCAATGTACAATGATCTGCTGATATCGCGCTTCACTCCACAAATTGAATAATTGTTTGCGGAAAAGCTATAAACACGACGAAACGAACGGGATGCTATTTCCGGTGGCCAATACTGCAATCGCGAATAACAGCCGGAGTCGAAAATAAGGTTGCAAAATCAATAGTCATGCGCATTTCTCATTCGCATTGGACGAAATAAAATGAGAAATGAGCGTTACTATTGATTTTAAAAATCTAGTCGAAATGGCTAAGCTAGTGGTGATTAGGGATCGCATTATGGAACGTTATTGACAGCCGTCCGTCTAACTTCACTCCTATGCGAAGTGAGAGTCGACCGCTAGTAACAAAATTAGACGGGCAAAAAAGAACGGCTGTCAATAACGTTCCATAATGCGATCCTAGTGGTGATTGCATTTAATAATCTCTTTCCACGCATTACTCAATCCTCACTTCATCTGCTTGAGTACCGTACTCTTCCCGCATTCGCATGCCCCTGAATAGAGAAGACTGCGATTGAATTAATGAGTATTAACTAGGGGTTCTAAAACGGTAATAAAGTGCATTTCTCATTCGTCTAATCCACTGGGAGCGGTTGTCTATCCCTCGTCGAGATAACCGCTCCGCTGAGATTAGACGAATGAGAAATGCACTTTATTACCGTTTTAGACCCCGTAGTATTAACGGTAGGCTTGTCAGCTTGAGCAGGAAATCAGTTAAGTTTCGTTGATCGTTATACATATCTTTATAGTTATTTATTTCGTGAAACATAATCGTTCTCTTACTCAAACAGTCAATCCTAGCGAGTACACGTACCCAGGAGAAGGAGTTTCATCGTATTCTGATTGTCTGCCTTGGTCACACTGAGTTCCCTATCGATCTTCCTGCTCTTCGAGTGTTCGATCTACAAAAAATCGGTAAATTCGCTTCAAAAATGCTTCAAAATCGGTAGTAAAGTAAAGTATTTCTCGTTCGTCTAATCTCTGCCGAGCGGATCTCTCTACGTTCGATAGACAAGCGCCCCGAGTGGATTCGACGAATAGGAAATGCAGTTTACTACCGTTTCTGAAACCTTACAATTACAATACCGTTATCGTGCCAATCAATAACGGAGATGAGCGCATTCCATTTGGGAAAGCGGGACACAAATACCACAGTTACCGTACCTTTTGTTCTTGGCTCTGACAGGATCCCATATCGACTCGCGGCAGAGAAAGTGACTAGCTGCTCATTCGCCCATTTTCTCAATCATTGGTGGTTAGCAAGTTAGTCGCGTTCGGTATTATCATCATATGTCGGAGGGAAGGTAAGTAAAGTCGCTAGGGATGTGAGACAACAAGTTAATCGCGTACAGAGTTATCATCATATGTTGGAGGAAGGTGAGTAGAAATAAAGTCTCTAGGGGAGTCAGCATCACTTTCAGTATGGTTAGTGGTCATTGGTCATCATAGGAAGGCAAGTAATAATAAACTATCATTCTCCTCAAGATGATACTGTTCCATTCTCAGGAAGTGACTGAGACTGCTCGCAGAGTGAATGGAAAAAAGAACACAAAAGAGCTCCAATGACGATTCTTCACACATGAACGACTCAATGCGCATCGCTTACTGATTTGCTTATCCCCAATGCCATTCCGATTCTTGAAATATTGCAGGTATCTTTGGGGATGGAGGATATCCCGTTGTGGCTTACGTTTTCCTTCTTACCGTACAGGCATACGAAGGCGATCGTTTACCACTTGAACATTGATTAGTTGTAAAATGTCAACAGTACCTAAAATCTTGAAATATATATTAGAGATGAAATTCATTACGTTGTATACAGCTAAAATAACGCCATATTCCTAAAAAATAGTTTTTCTTGATATTGATTCTTGTCTTTTTTGGCTTTGACCATTGATGTTTAGTCGACGATATCTCGATAACGGTTTTGAAATTTTCCCGCTTTCTCAATAGCGTGGGAGCGTAAATTTTTATAAACGAATACTTGCTTTCCTTTTCTCTTAACTTGCCGACTCCTCATAGGAGGATACGCATCATTGAGTATCTTTTTCGCTAAAGAATAATGTAATTGCGTTAATTTGGACGGTTCTACCATGCGAATAGCGTGAAATGAAGAGGAATTGCAAATTAGAGAGGTGCAATTCTTACCGTTACAGCACATGAATGAATTACAGCACTATGTTCTCCGACCGGATCGAAACTGATTTCTGAAAAATCTGAAATGGCTTTGAGGGTCGATAAAGCAAACGAAGATGGAGTGGAGGCGGAAGAAGAAAGATGTGTATGTATTAGTGTTGGCTGATGAAATACGAACAAATGGAATACGGATAGTCCCTCGCCTGATTTCGTTCTTCTACGATGGTGCGGAGCGGTCGTGCGAATTTCATTCCTCGTATTCGGGCGAATACGATGGGGCCAACTTGGCAGTGAACATAATGCTATATAAAATTCATATGATCCACTGGAAAGAGCATGCTTGAAAATCTTTGAATCCAAAGGTTCATATTTTAAGTGATTTTATTCTCTTGCTATCCGTAATTATAGTTCGTATTCCATGGAATACGAATGAAAGGGCCGCGCTCATATTTGCGTGGGTATTTCATCAGCCAACACTAGTATTTATGTATTCACTTCTTAACCCAATGATAAATGCATTTTCACAAACTGTTCGTCTGTTCTGAAAAATTAAATGGGACCGCATTACATCGCATTCGAAGCATGTTTTAAGCTTTCAAATTCTTACGACTATTTGGCTGACCCTTCTACCCTTTTCACGGAGACATTGACATTCTACCTCTCCCTCTCTTCACTCGTTCTCCTATCGCTCTCTCGCACTAATGTCTTCTCTTATGATGTTACACGACCGAACATATCATAGATACCGTCCTTCAGCTGATCCTTGTCTCCCCCACCACTGCCGCTCCTTCCCCTTCACTATCAATAGATGCGACTGATGAGGCGGCCTCTCTGGCAGCGCTCTGTCTCTATCTTCGCATAATCGAAAATGTAACACTACTTCTTGCAATGCCTCTCTCAATGAACGGCACAATATCGGGCAGGCGCGTTTTCCAATCGCGATATCGCGCAAAATCGGAATATCGGGTGATGAAGTGCAATGAATTCTCGTCGTGTTCTTGAGTCTAATTGTCGCGACTGTTCTCCGTTCTGATCATGTTCCTGCCTACTTTTGATTTTATTCGCTTTTAGAAAGCTCCCCAGGATGCCGAAATCGAAGGAACTCATAGCACGCAACGCTGCCTCAATGCTACGTTGCCCCAAGTGTCTTCAAGTCTATAAAGGAGTTTTGAATTTTAAAGTGCACGTCAACGTAAGGAATCTGCATTATTTTTAAAATCAAGAAATAATTAAGTATCGACACAATTTCTATGTAACGTGCGCCCAACTAAGGGAGTATGTCATCCCAAAGGTTCGGCACATATTTTCCTTCTTCTTTTTTTATTACGCTATGAGACACTTTCACACAATCAAACGGGAACGGGACATCGGAAAATCAGAATTTATGATCGGGATAGCATCTCCACCCGACTCATAACGAGCCGTTGACTCTTCGCGAAAGCGGTGATTGGGCAGAAATGACGCCGCTACAAAGAGGTTTTGCTAAAACGATCGAAGAGACCTGTCAAACAGTAGATTCTATCTCCTTCTCATTAATTCCCGAAGCATGCATAACTGAATCTGAAGCGGATCTTGATTCTAAATTCTGTCTTAGCAAACTATTAAATTTTCTATTTTTTATATCAGATGTTTCATTTCATTTCATTTCATTTCATTTCTTTATCCATTCTCATATACAATCAAGAACAAACAATATTAATCGGTCAGCAGTTGAATGGGTTCCCTTCGTTGAAACGAACTAGGGTGGTAGGTTATTTACAATGGAAAGATACAAATAATCAATCGGTTACAAAAGCGTTTGGTATTATGATATGATGTTCTAATGTGTGAATCCCCTTAGAGAACAATGAGATACTAGGCACGTGAACAATATGTGGGGACAAACTATTCCATACACTAATACAACGTGAGGCGGGAGAGCTACGTCGTTTACCATAGATATCGAAAGGGAGTTCTAATCTCAAGCTATGCGTATATGCGTACTTCTAACAGAGCGGTGCCAAGACAAAGAGACAAGAGGTATTAAAATTAAGAAATCCGTGAACGCATTTAAAGATAAAGATTAATTCACGACACGCACGTTTCGTCCAAGTTATCTCTAAAATAGGACATTTGATTCGAACATCTTCTAATGAAGACGGAAAGAATGACAAAGTGCATTCCATCCGTCTGTTCTCTCCATCGCGCGGTCGTGTCAAATCATTATAGACGACCGGGTGGTTGAGGGCGTGGAGAGTAGGGATCGTATTATGGAACGTTATTGACAGCCGTCCATTTCTATCCGTCTAACTTCATTCCTAGCGGTCGTCTCTGCGAAGTGACAGTCAACCGCGCTAGTAGTGAAGTTTGACGGACAGAAATGAACGGCTGTCAATAACGTTCCATAATGCGATCCCTAGTGGAGAGAGAGGGAATACGCCTTGACATTCTTTCTGCCTTCACTACTATCCACATGCGTATAGGAAGAATACGAGGAAGAGGTAGAAAAGAAGAAAAATCAACAGCAACGAAAGCACGAAGATCGTCACTTTGGGCGCTATCAGTGTCCAACTTGTTCTAAAATCTAGAAAGGAGTCAACTCTCTAATTTGTCACTTCTGTCGGGTACGAACTCTCAAAATACGTTTCGGTGTACAAATTCCAGTTGTCCTTGCTCTACAAAAAATATGTATTACGTAAACATAACACTTTGATTGTGAGCATGATCTTGTAAGCCGTCACGAATCTTGCATCGATATGAGAAATTTCGTTAAGTTTTATTCTGGAAATTATAAACAGTAGAAGTGATTGAAAAGAAATACATACAATATATTCTTGGCTCTTACGGTTCGACCAAGATGGTGTAGCTGTGCTGACAACCGTTAAATTTAATTTAAAAATATGCTTTTCGCAGGTGCACCCTGAACTAAAATCGTTATCGTATAGCTCGCTCAGGAAATTTATCGTGGACGAAAAAACGGTTAGTGGATTTATGAACGCTAGTCCATTTAGTCCATTTGCTATTAATTTCATTATTTTTGAATTAGATTCATGATGACTGTTCGGTTTTTAGTAAAACTTATAAAGTATTCGGTTGTCAGCCGAACATTGCGATTTTACCCAAATATTTCGCAGCGATGCAAATTGGCTTGAACGTGGGGGTGCAGTTCATCAAGGGACTCTGTGAACATATAAACGTCACAAAAACTCAATTTTCGGCTTATTCCACAGACTAAATGCGAACTGAATTTTCCCTTAAAAAATACGTATATAACATACTTGCATCACAAATTCGTTCACAATATTATATAATTTTGAAGTATGCTGTATTTAGCTTGCTGCCACTGAAAGTTCCAATAAGGGACGAAAAGGAACAATCAAAGCATTCCTTTGTTCGATATGCTCCAAAATTTATAAAAGAACAATATCCATGCAAACGCATTGCAAAAAGGTAAGTGTGTAACCTAAACCTACTGCAGCTTTGCAAAAAGACGATTTTTCTTCCAGGCACACGGAATTTTTATTTCACGTAAGGAAATACGAAAATTCACAACTGATCGGAGCGTTGAGGTTAGGAAATATCGCGAATCCCCATTGTCAATCTGTAATTTACAGCTTAGAGACGTTCCTAATCTCTATTCCGTTCGTTGGCCGACAGTTCATACTGTGGTCGCACAAGAAATCGAAAAGAGCCCATTATTGTGTCCGGCATGCAATAAGACTTGCCGAAGCTCCTATACCCTGCACAGCCACATCTACGCTGTAAGGAACTACGCGCTTCGGCAGTATGGGAAGAATGAGGTGAGCTAAACATTTGATGAGCTTTTATAGACTGTAATTCAGAATCATGTTATATTCCACGAACTGAACAATATGGATCCATTTGAACTGCTTGCTAATGATGAAGATAAGGACCGACCGAGAAAAATGAATGAGGTAGTTACCACAAAAACACATTTGTTCAATTAATGTTTTTGTCAAGGCCCTTCTATCTGAAATCAAAAGTAAGCCTGGCGAAGCCGCAATTGAAGAAAAACTGCTCGATGCTTGTCCAATATGTCAAAACGTCCGATTTGATGACTTAACTTCATTCAAAGAGCACGCTGAAAAGGTAATATTCTATCAAGCGATATGAACTAGAAGTGCACATTTCCGTCGTCTAATTCCCTCGGAGAGGTTGTCTGTCCTACGTGATTGACAATCGCTTCGAGGGAACTAGACTACAGAAATGTGCACTTCCGCTTGATTCCGTTCCCTAGTTATCACTTTTTTACGTTGATTACTCTGCAATTTCAGAAACATCCGGACGACGCTGAATGGATGATTGAGGAATATAAGATGAGACAACATCGTGAAGAAGAATCATAAGACTCTGGTGATGAATCGACTGATATGGAAGTAGAGGAAGCAAGTCAAAGAAGAAACAAATGAAAAGGGTAAGACGAGGCTTCATAAACGGCTAATAATAAGCTACTTTAGAAGAATCATCCCTGCTAACAGGGAAAAGTGAAAACAACCTCTCCGTATCGAATGTGCCCTGTTCTTCTCGTCAAGCGTTATTGAAAAGACAAAGCAATACAAGAAAGCAGAAAAGCATTACGGAATTCTTCCGGTTAGAGTAGTGAAAAATGCAAAACGAAATTGTCGTTATAAATCCCTTACTTCTGTTGCATTTGCTTTGGTTTCGCTTATTGTATTGTTATATTTGGGCGTCTGGAAAGGAGTACTATGCCTTTTTGCGATATTTCTCAATACACATGTTTGCCATTAGAAGGTGATCACGTCAGGGCAGTCGATTTTCAAACACCAATTTGACTCCACAGAAATTTCTTACCATAACACTTTGTTTCACAAGATATACTCTCTCTCTCTGTCTCTTCTTCACGTATCCCCTCGCTTCATTCTTTTTTTTCTTTTCTCTCTCTCACAGTATTATTCATGTAATATGAAGTAAAGTGTGCTCTATATGTAGTGCTGTTGAAACATAAGACGAATCACGTTTAGAGAAGATAATGCGACGAAATAGCACGTAAATATGAGAGAGTAACCGTCTTACAGTCACGAAATCAAGGGTAGTGTACGTACTCTGAATATCAGTCCAGTTTATACGAAAAATAATACAGTCTGTTGTGATGTTACTTCAGTGAACCTGACATAAATGCGGCCCTATATCTGATCGTTCCCTCGCAATCACTGCCACTCGTTCCCCATCACTGTCATTGGACACAACTTTGGAGGCGGCCTCTCTGGCAATGCTCCTCTCTCTTCCTTGTCAGGATCTAAAGATATGCAACACTACCTCATACAAACGGCACATATTAGTCCGCATTTCGTGTATTAAATCGCTGTTTCGTTTAGACTAAAGATTTCTTTAATAAAAGATTATTGGAATAACGGAAAATGATGCAGATTGTCTTTTCGAGCCTCGTTTTCATCACAAATCTTCTTCCGCGATTCTCCCCTTTAACCATTTTCTTACCGTCTAGATGATTTGAGCGTTTTTCTAGAAATCGACATCGTAAACTATGCCGAAATCGAAGGAACTGCTAGCAAGAGACAATTCGTTATATCTGCGGTGTCCCCGGTGTTCAAAAGTATACAGAGGATTACTGAGTTTGAGGCAGCACGTCATCGTGAGTAATTTACATTCTATTACACATCCTATCTGAATTGTTATTCCTAGTAGGCTCTTACACCTGGATGCCACCCTGATCTCTCATTTTACGTGTTTTTCCGTCTTTACGGGACGCGTTTCAACTGTGAGATAAATAGGCTTGAGAAACAGCTCATTTTGCGGTACGCCGCGCGCATGCTGTTCGTGAGCTGAAATGAGTGAGCCGGTTCGCCAATTTCAGCTCGCGTACCGGTTCGTCCAAACAGCTCACCAAAGAATAAAGGAAACAACCGAGTGAAGGGGGTGAAAATGGAATGAATGAGCCGCAACATGCGGTTCGCGAACCGTACGGTACGCGAGCCGCTATGTTCATTCAGCTCTCAGCTCTTCTAGAGCGCGGTCAAAATGAGTGAACCGGCTCGCTCGTGAGCCCACTTGCCAACTCTAATAGTTAGGATGCGACATAATATATTAACACTGTACTATAATTAAAAGCATAAATACAGGCTCAACACGATAAAGGTATAACATGCGAACAGCTACGGGTGTACGTCATCACAAAGGTTAGGTACATATATACAATGTTTTCATTAGTTTGTATATATTTTTATAATTATTGAAATGAGTAATTTTTACTAGTATGCTACATATTAGGATTTCTAAATTTGTGATAAAGTTATTTTTTCGTCCAAATACTCGGAGCTGTTGTATAGGTAGACGAATGAGAAAAGCATTCACTTTTTGAAACATTTCTTGCAGAAAGAATATGAGGAAGAGATAGAAAAAAGAACAATTCAACAGCGGCGAAACCAGGAAGATGTATACTTTGGACGCTATAAATGTCCGTCGTACTCTGGAATTTACAAGAGTATCAATTCGATATTCCATCATTTCAGTCGGGTTAAGCAGAATTGAATTTCTTCCGAAAATATATTTTTTGCAGTTGCACCCTGAACTAAAATCATCATCGCGTGATTCGCTCAAAAAATGCATCGTGGATGAACAATCGGTTAGTATTTGATATGAAGTTAAAGGTACACTCCGGGGCGCCGAGTATTGCAAACTGACATTAGACACGGTAGCTCATTTAATTGAGCTTTACTCTCATTTTTGTATCTAAATGAACTAGTAGAGAATGCAGTTTACATTCAGAGCTATGAACTAACATCGCTATGAAGCCACAATATCAAATTTTCTTCTTATTTAGCTAATTCAAATTCTACCGTGTCTAATGTTAGATTGCGATAAAAATCGGCGCCCCGGACTGTACCTTTAATAAGTTTGATATATTATGAACCGACACTCATTCATTAGGCACGACTCACCCATCTTTGCAATTTTGATATTCAATTGTTTTTGTATAATGCTTGGGCGATTACTTAATAATTTGTTTAGCTTGCTGACATAGGAAATTCCAAGAAGGCCCGGCAAGAAACATTCAAAGCATTCCTTTGCTCAATGTGCTCCAAGGTGTATAAAAGAACAATATGCATGCAAATGCATTGCAAAAAAGTAAGTGAAAAATAACATAACATAAACATATCGCGGCTTTGCGCATGGGAGAATCATATGTAGAGATGATTTTTACTTCCAGCCGCACGGAATATATATTTCTGCTAAGGAAATACGAAAATGCACAATCAAACGACGTGTAGAGGTACGCGTAATCGCTAATCCTCAATTCCGACTGCAATTTACAGTTGAGAAACGTCCCAAATTTGTATTCGAATCGCTGGCCCACTGTTCATGCAGCGGTCACAAAAGAAATCGAAAAGGGCCCTCTTTTGTGTCCGACATGTAATAAGATTTTCCATAACTACTATACCCTGCAGTCTCACATGTATCTGATAGAGAAGCACAGGAAGGATAAGGTGAAGAACAGGGATTTTTAATCGGCAGTCAAATTCATTTGTGATTCTTCCATTTTCCGCGGAGCGGTTGTCGCTACGAGAGATAGATATTATCTATTAGATAACCGCTCCACGGAGAATGGAAGAATCAGAAATGAATTTGACTACCGATTTAGAAACCCTAGTGAAGAAAGCATTGAATGCAGAATGAGCATATAAGGTTGGTTTTCGTGGAGAAGCTCCTGAACGGTGTACAACCTGATCCATTTCAACTTATTGTACTTTGATTCAGAAGCATGCAACAGCCAAGGAACTGAATAAGACGGATCCATTTGAATTGAATGAACGTATGGAAACGAACATGTTGGGAGCAATGAATACGAAGCACAAAAATACCTATCTATCTACTTTGCTTACAAAATTACGAAACAACATGATTAAGCCTCAAAGAACTCACGGTTGTTTTGTATGTGTTTCATTAAGGGTCATTTCTCCCTGCGCGATTTGGCATTAGATTCCAGAAAACGATGTTTTCAGAAAACGACCGTAAGCCAAATCGTTTCTTTCTTGATATTTCGCGTCCCTTCATGGGCTTCTCCAAAGCCAAATCAACCCCCTTTTTTGCGGTAGCCC
>JACMIF010002613.1:0-17323 GCA_014805445.1 Diplogasteroides magnus | reverse complement strand
TGAATAATGTGAGCAGCAAGAAAATTCAGGATATAACGATTATAACACAAATTATTGTGAAAATTTTCATTTAGTTCTTATTGTTTACATAATTATATCCCAGTAATCTTTCAAGATGTGTTGAATAGCTCTCGGTCAAGTGTGCCATACTTTGCGGACTCGGGACGATGTCCCTGTGGGCCGGATACGATTCATCTGTGAGTTCATTCAATAATGAAGGGAGGCAAAGGTCTTCCCTCGCTCTGTATCGCTATGGAACTTGGCCATTCTATGCCTTGAGAGAGTAGGAAGAATGCATAGGAAGAGACAAGTGTTCCAAAATGTCGCCTGAACAATAGGAATTTGTGTGTTATACGTATGCATGATGTGTTGCCTGATTTTTTATGGGGCAGTTATGCCACCAATTTGCAGCTCACGTATAAGTTATCATCTAAGAGGCTACTTTATTTGCAACTCTGATTTAGATGCTAATATTGGAGTCCGCCCTCCATTCTGTGCACAACCGAAGACCACAGGACATTGGAGCTTATGATGGATATTACGGGTACGCCATTTCATTCGGCTCATCCTATTGATAAGTGCCGGGAAGAAGTTCGCCTACTGGGAATATTCTTGCGTCGACTGTTCGTGAGGATGCTATGAAGTAGTGTGGCCGATCGAGTAATATTGTTCACTTTCGCGTCATTCTCTCTTATTTTTCGGTCGTCTCTTTCAGGCCGCTTTTCTAAAAAGCCCGGTATTCGAATGGATCCGATAACCGAGAGAAAAGGCTTGAAAGAGACGACCGGGAAGCAAGAGAGAATGACGCAAAAATTAACACTCTTCACTCGATCGACCCCCACACTACTATGAGGCGCTTCCCAAAGGCAAAGCGATAAAATGTTTTTCTCTCTGAGTCTATACAATTCCATGATTTTCTCATCTCGTCCAGGATATTGAAACGCTTCATCGAATCCCATGATGGGCTTCTTTTAAATGGTCAACGGATGAATTTCAGCTCAGCCATTACCAGCGTCATATTCATGGTGGCCAATCTTTTCGCGCCGAGTCTCCGGAATTTTCTGCGATCGAAGGCAAGTGCAGCGAAGAAAAACCCTTAGATACTCTACTATGAATGTTAGCAACTATGATCAAAGACCCCATGTATTTTTTTCATAATTATGGCAAAATCTGGAGGAAGCGCTCGATTTTATCTTATAAGATTGTTGTTACAGTGGTCGCTTGTTGTTTGTGCCGTCCTTTCCGTTCTGTACTACTTGTCTTTCCTTCCGCTCATTCGATACGTATTCTTCATAGGTTGTGCACTGTATGGATGTGCGAAAGCAGGTATGTTTCACCTTTATATGATATACTTCTTCCGCCACTCCAATGTGGAGTTTTCCTAGGAACCAATTTTTGAATGGAATTTGAGAAATTAGGACACGCTTGCTGACATCACAAGCAAATTCGTTTCCTATCACGACATTTGACTGAACGAAAAAGATGATAATTTCGTTGAGCGTCTAACATAGGATTCTCTGGCTATCTCATGGATATTTCAACCAAAGACACGTTGGGACGAAATCAGGCTGTTGTGTTTGCAGCAAGCAATTTGAGGTAAAAAATACAAAATATTGTAAGTTATAATAAAAATTTGAAGAATAAAAATTCATATTTTTTAAAAGCGTCGAAATAAGAGGCTAAATATTTTAATGGCTTGTGCTTTCAGCGTATTTGTGGCTGGAAGTATTAACGCTATCGTTACCAGTCTCAATGTCAATGAGGGAGTGACCGCATATAGAAATTACTCAGATGAAGAAATCAGGTGAAATGGTTATGAAATTTGTGCGTTACAATGATTAATCTGTCAGTGAATAGCAGAAGCTTCTATTTATTTCTGGCGAAAAAGTGAGCATTTTAGCCACAATGGTGAAACGGACACTTGCACGCTGTTTGCAATCGTAACGATGGCACAATTACCCATTTCACCCTTGTCGGCGCACATGTCCATTGCGCTCTTGTCGTTCAACTAGTATTTCATCATCGTTGACTCTAAAAATACAGGATTTTCTTCGGAGCGTTTGCCGGCGTGTCACTCGTCGGATTTGCGTTGTATATCGTGCTACCCAATAGAAGCGTAGCTGACAGCGTCTCGCGTGAACAAGTAATGAATCTCACGGCGAGAGAACAGCTTGGTGAGTTGGTTCCTAAACCATGTCATGTTTATCTCTCTGAACACTGTTTTTTATAGTTTAGTTTGCATGCGAAGTTAGGTATAATAGTTTCTTATGTAGAAACGATGAAATTCTCTTAAGATTCGGAGATGCACAGTTGTCAGCTGGATGACGTAATCATTCCAATTTGGTGAAATTTTTCCAGAAGCCATGATCACCGTTCTCAAAAATCGTCGTATGCTGATCCTTATTCCCTTGTTTCTTTACGCGGGAGTCTTCAGTTCTTTTTGGCTCAGCATCTTGCCAACCACTCTGCAGTTCACACAGGCGAGTTGTTCATGTTTGATCGACGAAAAGATAGGTGCGCCATGAGCATTTGAGCCACAATGGTGAAATGGACACTTGCGCCATATAAGCAGCTGTAACGATGGCGCAAATCTCCATTGCGCTCTCTCTTGATCTTGGCAGCTATTGGTTACCGATGCATTGTAAAGTAGTAGAGCACCGTAGTTGCTCAGCAATGACCACACGGATGAAATGATACATGACTGCAGCAATGTTGCAGTGTCTCTCTGGCTACGTCTACCTCCCCGCCTTCTTCTGCTTTTCCTTCGGTGCTGGAAATCTGCTCAGTAAGCGTTGTAAAATTCTGAAACTTATTTGTGTAGGGTTCTCTTATCAAAGCAATTAGTGCATTTGTCGATCGTCCAACCTCCGCTGACCGGTTATCTATACCATATAGAGAAAACCGCTCCGCGGAGGTAAGACGAATGACAAATGCACTAATTGCTTTGATAAGAGAACCCTACATTTGTGACATGGAGACGCACTTTACTATGCATATTTCATTGCAGTGAGCGCTGTTACTATCATTCTCAGCAAGCGCGTGAAGGATTTCGAGCAGCGGCCGATTATCGTCATCTTTCTCGTTGTGCAAGTTGTCAATATACGAAACCAACCCCAAATAACATATCCCAACTATTATACGATGTATTTCTGCATTACCTTTCTGAACTGGTAGATACTAGAATTTTTCTACAGCTTCAGCTTCATCACACCGAAAAAATTATCACTGAACCTTCCAGATTGACGAAGCTTCAGGTTTGCTGTCAGTAGCGACACACAGCGTGTCGAAAAGTGGAACATCCGACTATTGCAGCGCATCATTATCGCGTACATTCGTGAAACCGCGACGCGTCCCACTGTGCCTTCAACGGGACGCGTCGCGGTTTCACGAATGTGCGCGATATTGATGCGCTGCAACAGTAGGCAGTTCCACTTCTCGGGACGCTGTGCGACATTTTCAATACATATGTCAGTCGTCAATCTGACAGTTTTAGTGATTGTTTTTTTGCTGTGTGATTGATTGTGCAAGTGGTACATAGGAGCATGTGATTGTGGCTAATTCAGGCTGCATATCTACTCACCGTAGCTACAGTACCCGAGTGGAGCACGGTGAGACCGACTGATGGAACGGCTTGGCTGCTGCAACCAACGTTTGTCGCTTGATACTTTTATTATGCAGTTGATCCAGAATGGCGACGTGAACGGATTGGATATTTACTAATTCAATGACCTCTCACGCGAAAAAATGTCTACTTTTAACATACAGATGTGCTATTTACTCCAACTGATATATCCAACTCCCCTCAGCGACGAAATATTCTGCATCTGCGAGGCAGATATAACAGTTGGAGTAGACCTTACAAATGTTTCTACTAAAAAGCAAATATTTGTGTGCTTGCGCTCCTTTTTGTGACATTTCAGGATCCTTTCCTCTTTGACCTTGGCGTTTCTGTTCGGCGTAGCAGACTCCACTCTGAATACCGGGAGGTGAAAGAAAACTCATATTTATGTATTTTTTATTATAATTTATTCATTAAATTTCCATTTTTCATGTTCAGAACAGTGATAACTTCTTTGATCTCGACAACACACAAATCTCAAGCTTTCGCCTTCAATCGGTTATTCCATGTAAGTTCGACTCCGATTTATGAATGCGATACCAGTATTTGGTGTATTCATGGAATATCAAGTTGAAGAATAAGAGGAAGAGGGTAGAAAAACGGGGAAAGGACTCGTAATAAATAGGCTATTGCGACTTAACGGAGAAATCAGCAGTTAATGGTTCATTTGGTCAATAAAGGCACAACTATTATCTAATACATGTAGTGTCTATTACATGCTGAAATATATTTTTCAGGCCATGTCGTCATCCCTCATGTTTTTCCTCTCCCCATCATTATCAATTTACGCCTATATAGGGATTCTGTCGGTGTTGCTGGTAGGTGATTTGGGGAAGTTGTTGTAATGCACAGAAATTAACTGTCAATGAAACTGTCACCTGATAGCACCTGTAGAAAAGCAGATAAGAAATAAATTGTTTCAGATATCAGCAACGATTTGCTTCTAGATAGTCACAGAAATGGTGAAACGGGAGGAAAAGAGAAGGACAGACGAATAATTAACTCGATTATACTTTAATTCCACATGAATCGAATAAATACCATCTTGGAAGTTCTCGTGCATTTTTCTCAGCTATTGAACTTACGAGCTTTGCGAATCCGTACAGATTAATGACAAATCGGTTTTCCATGCAGTCCAAAAATTCACTCATCTTTGTTAGTTGCAAGAAAGTGTAAATTTTTGCCGCATGACGATCATTTTGACTAACGCAGGTACAGCGTTAGTCAAAATGGATTTTCGCCTTGTGTGTGCGAGAAAGGTGTCGGTTATGCCCTTTATTTTTTGATTAAGGAGTTGCTACTCTTTTATAGACTTGTAGGTTTAAGACTCAGTATGCAACTACCTCAAAACTTTATCGTTGTCAAGAACATCCTTATGGAAATGTTAACACACTTCCTGAAACAACCAGCATAGTGATGAAACCCGCATGTGTAAATTGGCTAATATCGTCAGCTCGTTAGCAAACTTGGCACGCTTAAGAATATCTCTGATATGAAAATACACTAAAAAAAAGCTAAAGGTCGGTCGTTGTCTCCTGCTAATGAAGTCATATTTTTGGGCATTTTTTCTTCGTGTCAGGATATTCCAGATCCATTCTCTTTTTGAATGCCTTCAAGGCTTCTCTGAACCTCCGCAAGGTGATTTTTCGTGGCTGAAAGTATTTCTCGATTTTTAAATATGATTGTCTCACCTTATCAGATTTCCTGCTGGGCCTCTTGATGCCCGGATGAAACATATACAAATCGTCCACAAGAGCAATCTCGTATCCTGCACGACAGAGTTCCCATCTCTGAAACAACTGTAGTTTGATCTTTGATCTTTGATCTTCGTTCATACCAAGCAAGTGTTGTCCCTGTTCGAGTATGGAAAAGCTTCATCATGCAGTGGAATCGAGGCAGAGGACACGAATTGTGGCTCCCAATTGTTCCGCATAAAGCTGCAGGTTGATCTTTGATCTCTATAGTTTGGTCTCTCGTCTCACTTATGTGTTCTCCATGAGATACCATCGCCCTTTCCTTCATTCTTCGTCAGCCACCCTTCCAGTCCCGGTATGTGGTGCGCCTTGCCGGCTCGGTAGTAGCTAAATATGGATTATATATATGACACTGTAATGGGTAACAAAAGATTGATTAAGCATTTCTCGGGGCACATTTCCACCTCACAATTGTTCAGCCAATATTTATGATGGAGATGCTTTTTTCACCCGAACATGTTACACTCGAATGGATTAGATCATAAAGTGATCTGATGTCCGAATGTCAGTAGATGAACCACCTCTCCATCGACAAAAAGCAGAGCTTACACGTCATGGAACACGACAGCACTCCCGTTCTGCAATAGCTCCG
Organism: Diplogasteroides magnus; assembly: GCA_014805445.1. Taxonomy (NCBI): domain Eukaryota; kingdom Metazoa; phylum Nematoda; class Chromadorea; order Rhabditida; family Diplogasteroididae; genus Diplogasteroides; species Diplogasteroides magnus. The sequence goes on along the minus strand of JACMIF010002613.1, from coordinate 11,358 downwards.
CCAACTCTGACTTCGTCCGCGGATTACTGCAAAGAGTCGTAAATCGCCTTTCGGTGACCGTCTGGCCTCAAAGAGCAATCGTCACTAGGGATCGCATTATGGAACGTTATTGACAGCCGTTGATTCCTAGCCGTCTAGCTTCATTCGTGGCGGTCGTATCTGCGAAATGAGAGACGACCACTAGGAATGAAGTTACATGTTAGACGGCTAGAAATGGACGGCTGTCAATAACGTTCCATAATGCGATCCCTAGTCGTCACGAAGCTGATAGAGATTCGCCCGATATTGTGCTTGTTCTATGCAAAGTGGCTCCAAAAACGATCCCTACTCCGTCCAGAAAGAGGTTGGCTCTTTGTTTTCGCGTCAATAGGATTAGTTTTGGAGTTTAGTTTTTGTTGACGTCGACGTCATGTAGTTCGCAATGTTTGGATAACAACCGCACATAAGAACTAGGGTAGGTAATCCAAGCAAAAGTACATTTGGCTCTGTTGCAGTAGACTAATCGTTTGGAAACAGACTCGTACCTTATTCAACAGAATTGTCCTAAGAAGACTGGTCCCTTCTGAGCAGACTCAAATGGTCCCGAATCAACAGATTGGTCCCATAACTTTTTGCGGATGTTTTACTTCTTATTTCCTTTCGCCGTATTTGGGGGCGAAGTACAAGTGACATTGGCCTTTGCGCCGTAGTTGTGAAATCGACAATTGCGCAGTGATAATAGCGATAATGGTGGAGCAAATGTCCATGGTGAACATGTATTTCACCATGCTTGGTCCCTTGCATTAGATGGACACGAGGAAGTCGCCAGATGCCCCCCCCCCACTTCTTGTCCTCTGATTGTTGTAGGGTGTACAAAAAGTGCAAATGTCTGGAGACTTCCTCGTTTCCTTCTCTATGTATGCTATTGAATCTAGGGGAACAAACATGGTGAAAGAACAGTACGCCATGTACAATTGCCTCACAATGGTGATATGTACATATGCGTAATCACCTTTCTCACGGCGCAAGTGTTTATTTCATCACTATGGCGCAAATTCCATGGCGCTTCTTCTTCACCACCAAAAACACACTGAGACACTGAGAAAGGCAAAAAGATGCCGCACTTCTGCCAAAAGCTATGGGACCATTCCATTTTTTCTGTCTTCTTGCGTATCATTCTGTTTTAGAAACAACAACTGGGAGTATATCAGATGATTGAGATCAACTCATTTTCGCCAGATACTTGCGCACAGGCCACTAGCTGTGTCAATTTTGATTTTCACGGGTTGGTTCCAGCAATAGAGTCGTTTATCTTATCGTCACGATTCAGTTTCACCATACTACATCAATATTCGCAAATAACCCGGCGCGGAACTGCGTTGTGCGCAAATGTCCCGCGTGCAAGTGTCTTTGCGCAAATGGGTTGATCCCGATGAATGGATGAATGAGAAGTGCACTTTACAACAGATTTGGCAACTTAAATAAGAACCTTTCCAATTTGTCGGAAACTTCGAATATGCGATAGACGAGCAGCGTTTTGTTATCGGCTTCAATCTCTCGTTTCGCGAGCTCAGACATTCTTCTGAAAGGAAATGATCTTATTATTCATGTAAGTCGAATTGAAATTATCTATATATTACGCTTGAAACATAACCAAAATTAAGACGAATGGTCAGAGAACCGACAAATATCAGGCATTTTAGAGAATGTACAGACGTCAACCAAAAAGAGTGTTTATACTCGGAATATCAATTTTGATTACTTGAATATTACGCATACTATCCGAACTGTTATTCCTAGTACGCGTCACACACTTGGATGCCACCCTGGTCTCTCATTTTTACGTGCTATTTCATCGCTTCTGGATATGTTTCATATGTGAGATAAGAGTCAAGAACAACAGTTAGGATGCATAATAATAAGTCATCTTTTTCTCCTTGTCTGACCTCTCAAATCCTCCGGAAAACAAATGCTCGAAGTCCGCAATGAGAATGTAACGTGACTTGACGAACTGCAAGTGACTTGGATTCTCTCTGTGGATATTGGATTTTTATATCAGTAGAAAAGTGCATATATCATTCGTATATTTTTTTGTCCTTTCGTTCTATAGACAAGTGGATTAGAAGAATGAGAAAAGCACTTTACTGCCAATTCAGAATCCCCACTTGATATTTTGTTGTTTTGCATTGATGGATCAAACGGATTGATAAAGCGACCCATTTACTCTGATAATATCTTGAGGAGCTGATCAAACCTGTCTGGCGATGTTCCTTCCTACGTTCGCTGGATAGGAGGCGATTTGCTTGGAATTCTTCCTTTTTTGTTCAGCCTCTGGACATCGAACATCGCCAACATCTTCGCTTGACGAGAGTGAGTTGTCGCACTGATCGGCCTACGAATGTAACTTTTGACGTACTCTGCCAGCATAGTTCGAAAAGTTGTCGCAGTATAACAAAATACACGAGTACTGTACGATTGATTTTGTGATAAAAAATTATGAAACTTCAGATAAACGAACCTCATAAAAGAAGTGAATGCTCAGCCCGTAGACATCGTGAGATTTGAACAGTCCGTAAACCTGGAGAAAATTATTGTCAATAAATTTAGAAATGATGACCAACCTTCTTCGCCAAACATGGAATCTCCTCATCTGGAATTATGACGTAAACCGATAGTGACACGGGTCCGTTCCAATTTTCCACCTAGCGTTTCGGTGTTGTGATCAGCCGGTCATCACGTAACAAACCTGCTCGACTATCCTTTCATCCAAGTAATCTCCACTTATGTGCAGTACTAACGTCACTCGATAAGTGTCCTCATGATCATTCTCGGATAAGGGTTCCTCAGCTGGAGATGTGAAAACTGCAATTGAAATTTATAATACGGGACAGCAATAAAAATGCAAACATTTCAAGTTTCGGCCACTGAAGTATAGTGCGTTTGGTTCCATACAAAATCCCTTCTTGTACTCGACAGGCCGTCGCCAGAGCTCCCATCCATCGGTTCTTAAGTAATCATGATATTTATTTTCAAAAATCCAGCAAAATGGGTTTAGATAGCAAAAAAGATACGCGGTTTATGCCACGATTCAATAGGGTTCTCTTATCAAGCAATTAATGCGTTGGTCATTCGTCTAACCTCTGCGGAGAGCTTGTCTCTTCATACTATAGATAACCGCACCGCGGAGGTTAGACGAATGACAAATACACTAATCGCTTTGAAAAGAGAACCCTACGATTCAAGTATCACAATATGAAAAGTAGAGGTCATTGGCTTACCCTTGCTGTGGACCGACAAAAAGCCTCCGAATCTGTCCAGCACAGAGAAGGAGGACGATCGCGCAATACAGCGAAAGTAGGAAGAGCTTGGCTCGAAACGACATCTTTACAGCCGCGCCACGTTCATTTTGCCGTTCCCCCCGCCCCCTCGAACCTATTTATCAAACACTACGCCACAAATCTGTTTGTGGCGTTTTGAGAGTCGTGTGCCACATAGGTATTGAAGGGTGGATAGGAGTCTCGATGCAAATGAAGATAGAGGAACGAGACAATGGTATTCGGGATGCGATAATCGCGAGAAAATGAGGAGTGATGATGGAATAGAGGGACATAAAGGTATCATAACTGTCTTATCATTCATTCCAGGCCATTATCTATGATGAATGAGAGAAAATGAGCCAGAATATGAAGAGGCAGAAACATCGCGCATCCAAAGATCGTATAAGATTGGGACGATCAGGATTTCTAAAACGGCAGTAGCATGCATTCATCTATCGTCAAATTCACTAGGATCACTCTTGCGATAGACAGCCTGTCCACGAGATTTAGGCCATAGAATAATGCACTCATCTATCTACCTGTTTAGAAACCAAAGAGACGATGTTTCACCAGGGATTATGCCGCGATGGACAGAGGCAGAAGAAGAAGAGAACAATCCCTCCCGAACCAAATTCGCACTCGAATACCTAGTGTTAAGGATTAGATTTCCTTTCGTGTAAGTACTCTCCATGGTTTCTATGCTCGTTTGCCCATCCAATTATCGAACACTAATCGAAATCGCTGAACTATGTGTAACAGCGAGCGGATAGTATGTGTTCTTGCGCGTGCGAACAAATGAGATTTGTGTTTTTGTGGCCTATAGATCCCCTTTGATCCGAAAGGGAAGTGATGATTCATGTTTGTTGTTCGAACATCAAGTAAACATAATAACTTGCTTATCAGACATACGTTCAAATTCGCTAAGATTCTTGTTGTTAGAGCAGTGCTTACTTATTAATGAGTGCTCATTAACTAATAAATACGGCCGAAAGGGAAGAACATTTCGCTGTATTATCTTCTCCCGTGTAAAATGTTCTCGTATTTAGGTGCATTTGACTCTCAGCGTTCCTAGTACTCTCACACACCTTACTTTCACCTACTGCTTTCCATTTTTTTAATCTTTTCCCGTCATCATATATTCAAGTTCAAATACAATACACGGTTCTCTAATCAAAGCAATTAGATCATTAGTCTAATCTCCGCGGAGAAGTTGTCTATAGTATGAAGAGGGAACCGCTCCGCGGAGGTTCGACGAATGACAAATTCACTAATTACCTTGATAAGAGAACCCTAGCCCACTGGCACTATTATAAAAGGAAGTTGAATATCCTTCATTTTCACAGGCTTCAACTCGCCGTGCATCATGTCCTATTTGGTCGGCGTCGCTTCGGGTACCGCACTATGTGCTACGTTCGCCTGCATCTTCGGAATCTTCGCCATCGTTGGCAACATCAGCAAACTCCACGATGACATCACTGGAGGAATGGGCGAATTCAGAGCGAGTTCATCTCTTTCTCTCCATCCATAATAGAGAATAGAGTGGGAGTCATGTGAAATTCTAACTTACCCCATTCCCCTCCGTGGGGTCGTCTCTCAACCTCATGAACAATCGTTGGAAGTAGCATGGGGCAGTTTGAGTTACGTATGACTCCACTCTATTATGGATTCCAAATCGTGCATTGCTCATTCACCTAAACTCCGCTGTAGTCTGTCGTACGCAGAGACATTTCGCTCTGCGATTAGTGCTACAATTATACGAATGACAAATTCACTTTCTCTAACGTTTTTTTTTGGAAACCCATGTCTTTCTATTTAGAAATCCTATATGGTGCTCCTATTTCCAACTATACGCTCCCCACTCCACGTTTTCTGGCGATTACCGCATTCCGAATACTATTGTCTCGTTCTTCTACCGTCATTTGTATCGAGACTTCATTCACCCTTCAATATCTGTGGCACACGATTCTCAAAACAACACAAACAGATTAAGACGTGGTGTATAACTACATAAAGAACCGGGTCGTGACATACAGCAAATTCAAAGCACGTTCGCATGAGATCTCAATGAGCTGGATCGCAGCAGACAGCAAGCATCGGTGGTTCAGTGGTAGAATGCTCGCCTGCCACGCGGGCGGCCCGGGTTCGATTCCCGGCCGATGCAATCCTTTTGCTTCGATGTAGTGCACCTAGGAAATTGCGAACAAGCCTCCTTCGTTCCTTTTTTTAGTAATGAATGGCACTTGTATACTTGATAAATAATTTCGACGATTGTCCGATGACTAGCGGTGGATGTCGACGGATGAGGAATGGGAAAACGAGAGAAGAGAAGTCGAGATATTATTTGTACTGCCAGAGGATGCAACAATGACCATTGCTTGCTCAGGCTGATCAGCCGAAGTGCGACGACAACGGAAAGAAAGGCTGTCCATAATGTTCGAGAGAACCACAACCGCAATATGGCAAATCTACCAGCCTGTGCTGTTCAGAAAGTATGCGTGGAACTTTGTTTATGTACACAAAGCGATGAGGATATGTACACTCCTTCGGCTAAAAGAGTCTCAACTCGGGCGAGCTCGAGTATAAAATATTATCGATTATGGGCAGATGCACGTGGCGGACTTGGCTGCTGCTTCTGCTGTGATGGCCGTCCCCGACTGGGTGCGTCTGAAATGGCAATTTGTTTGTTTTGCACTGAACTTCCACAGTTCGCTGAATTTACAATTACCGATGTTTTCATAATTCATTTTCTCAGAAACATTGTATTGAATGACGCTTACGCAGCTCCGAGGACGGGGTTGTTGGCGGCTGCACTTCCCCCGACATTGGTGAAGAATGTGAGTGTGCACGTGCCGGTGATTGTGTAGGTGGTCAGCTAAACAAGAACGGTTGCCCGAACAGGCTACTGATACAACAGGTGCAGGGACTTTTGCTTCTGTTTCCAACCCTTTCTTCAGTTTGGGCCGTACTCCTACTTTCAGTACAGTAAATCATTTCCGTTGTTCTTCTCGTACCTTGACGGCGGTTCCATCAGGCGCGGGAGTGAAGTTGAGTCCCGCATGTGGTGCAGCAGTGGCCACAGGGATCGTTGCGGGAGTGTTGATCGCTCCTTGATTGACCGTGACCGAGCAGCCCTTCGCAAGTGTCTGCAAGGCGAATTTGGTTTTGCCATTTTTGCATAGTGCCAATTTATACAATTTGCATGTCCACTATGGTTGGCAGTTTGACTAGGTTTTCGGATATGTTTCACCGTGGCTACATATATTGAATTTATAAGAGCTATGAAACATATCAGAAAACCTAGTCGAACTGCCAACCTTAATGTCCACCGTAGGAATTCAAAAGCGGTAAATTTCTCCGGAGGGCGGTTGTCTAACTCCATGATACATGACCGCGCGGCGGAGAAGAATGACGCGAAATTCACCGTTTTTGAATCCCCGGTCCATAGCAGGATGACAGTATCTATGCGAGCTTGGTTATGTGCCACGGAAAGTATTACATTCAAGACACAGGTGGAACATAACCGATTTCGCATACGAACTGAACTCTATTCCACAGGACTACCGTACTGTAAAACTAAGTATTACCGTAGTTGTAGTCGAGGCAGTTGTCGATTGAGTGGTCGTGATCAGCGCACTCGAGCAAGTCCTGCAGCAGTACTGCAACCTCACGGCCACCGAGTAGAACGTGTTGGTGCAGAATCCATTCCTCGCCCAGCTCGCGCAACTGAAATCGGCCACGAAACCATTTTTACTGCACACCAAGGAGATATTCAACAGAAAGATCAAAGATCAGTGTTTCAATGAGCCGATATACACATATTGTTTCTAGAAATATCACTGACTCTGAGATTTTCCATTGGATAAAGCTCAATGATGAATTTTGTGGGCTTGAATGCACTCACTTCAGATGATCGGAGGTGGTAGTGCATGTCGTCTGTGCCTGTGCAGTGGCCACTAGTGAAGAAGCGACGACGATGAAGCAGAATGGAGAAATCATCGCGGAATGGGATGAGTGACTGGGGAATGGGATGCTTCAAGCTGCTTCTCGGAAGCATTTATACTAATCTTATATTTGTTCCGTGTTGCCGAAACACTACATGAGGACTGTGTGCTCGTGCGCCTCGGCAGAATCTCACTGTCACCCTCAGGGCAACATTTTCATCCGATATCGAAGTGAGCGATCTCCTCTGCCTCTATTCGGCTTTTTTCTTCTGTTCGAATAGAGGAAGGCGCCATTGAGAGAAGAACGACGACCAATTGATTGATTTTGCCATTCTTTCCGAAGTGATTCTCCTTTTCCCTGGGCCTCTCTTCCTCGCTTCCTCCATGGACATGGAGAGAAAAGAATGGCGAGAGACTCCATATGTTTTCAATGTGTGTATTGCTGAATCACGGGCGTACGCAGCCGTTGGCAAGTACGAGAGACGAGGAACACAATAAAATGAGACACAAGCCCGAGCATAAAGCACCCGGAAGGAATATGTATTTGCCGTTTTGTGCCGCAATGTTCCGCGCTTGTTTGCGCATGGAGCAACCCTGAACAAACAAACGGATTGTCAAACTGCCGATAACAGACGAAGGCATTCGACGCTCCAGCGATAGTTCATATGCCTGCCTCTTTTCGAAAACTGTCGGTAAATATATTTATCTCAGCAGCCGAAGCAGCACAGCCATCCTTGTCCCTGTGAATCCTCAAGATTCTCCTGGTTTAAGTCGTCGATGAGCGGTTGCTGGAGCTCATTTCGATGCGCCTTGGCACGGCTTCTGCGAGCTGAAACATATAATCTAAGCTTTTAAGCCTATGCATCTTGCGTACACTTCCTGCCTGGTTTTCCACTCGAGTGCGCGACCGGCTGGCTGTTCATCTGCAACATTTCAATGATGGGATCGAGAAAATTCAGAGCGCCAAATGTGCAAAATGAACTTACAAGGCCATTAGTGCAAAGATTTAGTGTATCTCCCCGCTGACTGGACTCGCAACTTTGACTGCGCGCTGGAACAGCTCTATGAAAACACTCTTGGTTAAGCCAAGGTATGCAAAACCACCGACATTTGCTTCGTGATCTGTTTCTCGACCGAGAACGGGGCTTGTTGATCGCAGCTCGAGCAAGTCGGTCTGCCTGCAGAAAGTTTACGTTCAGAAGTTCGGGTCAGTTTTTAACTGCTGAAACATGCAAGTTGCGCAATCGATAAAGATATGTATTCAGAATTGATGGATGTGAGATTAGCTCCATCTGTGCATGTGCAAAATACCTGCTCATTTCCATTTTCTCCTTGGTGCCCATAGACGTGCTCGAATGTGACACCGTTGGGAAAGCTGCAGTTAAAGGATAGGATTGGGAATTGAATTGACTATTTCGGTAGGATAGAGTAAAGACATATCAACTTACGTTAACACGTCATTACGAAACATAATTGTTTGCTGTAGCTAGCAGCATTTCTAGCTCGAAATCAAACCGTCCACCGAAAGAGCTGAGGCTCACATCTGAAGTACATTATTTGTTTTAATGAATGAAATCGTAAAGTTGAAAACAATTGAAAGTGAAGACTTAATTTTCACTCCGTTCACTACAGCCAAGCAATCGGTGCGAAGGATCACGTGCTCATCTCTGAATATTTCACGTTTATTAATGTTTCTAACCCATGATAACTGCAATACATTTCACAGTCCGCAATAAATTCGGGACTCATGTATTATGAATATTTATCCATAATTACGTTCTTCATTGTCTGATAAATGGGACCGCTATCCAAAGTGGATATTCGACGGAAAATATTTTGAGACTGTTATCAGGGTGCTCCGAAAGTCATTGCCGTTTTAAATTTTTTTGAAATTTCTCTGCGGAAACAGAGTTCCATTTCCAAACAACTATTGCATAATTATGTCCATGCCCATACATGTTTACCATTGGCGGATGATGACGTCATTCCATCTGATGACGTCATGACAGTCGATTTCGCAACACCAATTTTGACCCTCAAAAACGATTTTTTGCCATAACTCTTTTATAAGTGTTCGTAAAATCGATGTTAGATATTCTAAAAATAGGATATTATTTCCTGAAGAAACCAGCATTGTTAGGGCTCATGTTCTCAATCCAACAAAAAGTTATAGCCGAAAAACCGAAAATTTTCGAAACTTTTTGCTTTGATCGCAGAGGAACAAATCCTGGCATAACAGTAGAGAACCACATAAGAAAATTTTTGGTGCATTGCATTTATTTTTGCGCAAGTTCGTTCCGAAGATATAGCAAAAAATTCGATTTTCGCGCAACAAAAATTACCTTTTTTGCTATAACTTCGGAACGAACTTGAGATAAATTAAGATCAATGCACCAAAAATTTTCTTATGTGGTCCTCTACATTTATGCCAGGTTTTGTGCCTCTCCGATCAAAGGAAAAAGTTTCGAAATTTTTCGGTTTTTGGCTATAACTTTTTGTTGGATTGAGAACACGAGCCCTAATAATGCTGGTTTCTTCAAGAAATAATATCCTATTTTCAAAATTGGTGTTACGAAATCGACTGCCATGACGTCATCAGAAGGAATGACGTCATCACCCGCCAATTGTAAACATGTATGGGCATGGACATAATTATGCAATAGTTGTTTGGAAATGGAACTCAGTTTCCTCAGAGAAATTTCAAAAAATCTAAAAACGGCAATGACTTTCGGAGCACCCTGAGACTTGTACTGCTGCCACTTGTGGATTTGATCCAGTCCCATCCTTGCGGCGACAATTTCGCAAGTATTGACTGGACTATGGTTCTTAACTCACTTGACCCTTCTGCTGCGTACAATGCTTTCGCTGGTATTATTACCGACATCTTGTCTCGCTTTGTTCCCTCTGTACAAGTCAAATCTGGTCACCATAGATATCCTAAGCGTATTTGTCTGCTTCATAGTCGATCTAAACGAGCGTATAAAATTGCACCGAACTCTTTATATGCAAAGACTGCTGCCGAGGAATTTCGTCGTGCATTATTCGAATATGAAAAGCGCGCCGAAGAAAAGCTCATTTTAAGTGGTTCCTTTAATACGTACTACAAAGTTTTCCGCGATAGGTTGAATCCTCAATCCTCCTCTATTCCTGCTCTCTCTGCTGGTGGTCGAAATATAACTGATTCTATGGATAAGGCTGAAACATTTGCGTCTCACTTTTCTTCTGTATTCTCCGATTCATTATATGGCCCGCTTCCTTCTGATACATCAGCCTCGCAAATGGTATTCGATTTGAATTTGATAACAAGAAACTGTTTATGAGGCTATTCAGAGTATTGCGCCTAAATGTAATACTACACCAGACTGTATTCCTAACATAGTATATAAGAAATGTTCCTTTGTTCTGTCACATCCTTTGAGTATTATCATGTCAAACTCATTGCTCACTGGCATTGTACCTGCGCTTTGGAAAACTGCCATAGTGAAACCTATTTTCAAATCCGGGAATAAATCTAGTGTTGACAATTGGAGACCTGTTAGCCTCACATGTTCTGCTTCGAAAATAATGGAAAAGGTTATCATGCAACCTCTTACTGACTATCTTGAGACACAATCACTCATTTCCCCTTATCAAGCCGGTTTCCGTTCTTCTAGGTCAACCACTTCTCAGTTGACTGAGTCTCTTTCGATATTTCAAAATTTTCTATGTAATTGGGGCTCGTTTGATGGCGTGTATTTTGATTTTAAAAATGCCTTTTGATAGCTTAGGTCATAGACTTCTATCGTACAAACTTTCGCTTCTTGGTATTAAAAATAATCTCCTCTTATGGTTTGAGAACTTTCTTAGTGGTCGTACACAGCGCGTTTGCGTAGACAATCAATTATCGCTTCCTCATCCTGTAATCAGTGGCGTACCTCAAGTTTCATGCATAGGTCCATTATTGTTTATATTATTCATTAATGATCTAACGACATCATTGCCGGGGAATGTTTCTGCGGGAATATATCAGGCCGGTCACGTACTAATCGTAAGGCTCACAATGGGTGCCTGGTACACCTTTTTTCTAACCTATGTCTTTTGTATTTTTTAAAAATAGTCCATACCTGGGCGGGTAACATTAG
>JACMIF010002612.1:0-17324 GCA_014805445.1 Diplogasteroides magnus | reverse complement strand
CCGCGACGCGTCCCACTGTGCCTTCAACGAGACGCGTCGCGGTTTCACGAATGTGCGCGATATTGATGCGCTGCAACAGTCGGATGTTCCACTTTTCGGCACGCTGTGCGCACCCAATACGGGGTAGAGAGGGGAGGGGAGGGAAGTGATGGAAATGGTATCTTATAGCTGTTTCAGCTGTCTGACAGGAGAGAGTGAAAGGGAGACCGCTCGGATATGTTTCACGGATTTCCATCAATAAGGTTTATTCTATAGCATTCTAGCATTCTTCTACTTTTCTTATCTATAGGAGGAGAATATTATGTGTTTCACGATAATGATATTTGCTCAGACATTTTCTTCGAACGCTCTGTTGTTGATATTGATATTAGTAAATTAATTGTACTATGCCAACCTTCCTTGTGTGCTTCAGTCAAACACGCCGCATCTTCGGGATGCACCAGGGAGTAGAAGGAGACGGGGAGATCGGTCTCGTCCAGTTCGAGGATCGAGTACATTCTGAAGGTTTTAACGGGTTCAGTCAACGTTACTCCGTATAGATTATGTTGCAATGGTTCTTAGCAAAATTTTAACCCATCAGTAGTTGCTCTGCAGGCCCTCTCGTTAAGTTTCACAGTTAATATATAGCGGCAGTGGTGCAAATTGAATTCGGTGAACGGAGAGAGCCTCAAATATCTACCTCTCATCCATCGAAATCGCAGTGAAGTCCAGCTGGTGCTTCGTCTTCAGAATGAACTCCTCCGCCGCTTGATCGCTGCTGCTCGGCGGCACGAAAGGACTAAAAGAGGCAAAAAATTGGGCCGAACCGGGAATCGAACCCGGGACCTCTCGCACCCGAAGCGAGAATCATACCTCTAGACCATCCGGCCATGCGGACACATGTTTCGCCCGGCTGATAAGATGTTTACACACACGCGTGAGTAATCGGTTTTGTTATTGAGGGAGCGATAGAGGGAGCAGAATTGTGCAACATAACTCGATAAGTGTTGTCGCTATTGCTCTCTGATCTGACGTGTGAGAGACATGAGCGCACAAAATATACACCTAAACCGTGTTCCCGCTGTGAGGAGATGGCTCTTCTTTCCATTTCACCATGACGTCGCAAATAATCATGACGCTCATGTATTTCTCCCGAGCTTTCCCTCAAAACTGCCCAGTACTACATAGAGCTCAGGAGTTGGAAATGTCAAACTTTGTGCTATAATAGCGAAAATGGACGTAAAATGGCAATTTATAGCTGCGTGTAATATTTCTTTGCTGCATTTCATCAAGATCGCAAAGGTATTGATGTTGTGAAATGTGGAAATGCTTCTATGGTGTTCTTCTTCTGGGCACAGATGAAGGCGATGATCAATAGATATTGAGAGGAAATGTAGGGCACAAGGAACCATTGCCGCGAACATTATTATAGTGGTAAACGGAGTTGAAAGTAAGCCTCTATATGTTGAGCGTGAAACCTATTCAAAATCGTGGCTAACGGTTAGAGAAACGAGGAAATAGCACGAAAATTTGAGAGTGCACAGTCGTCAGCCAGATGGAGTGTGTGTACTCGGTATATCAAGTTGGTTCTCCACAATAATAGTTGTGAAATGGACAGATGCGCTGTCCATGCACGGCTCAATTGTTCACTTCTCCATTGTGAAGCAAATGAGTTCTATTGTTTTTCACTAGGAATAAAACATACGTGCATATCGCCAGCAGACCCAGAATTGACCCAGCTCCAGCGTTGTTTGTCGGACCGCCTCTGGAATTATTACCCATTCAGAAACAAAGAGTGCAATATTCTTCCCTCTCTTTATCATGCCTATTTTCGTAGGAACTGAAAAACTTGTCGCGGGTATTTATTAAGATTTTTCCTCGCGAACAAAGACAGCTCTACTAGCGAAATATATGATTCCACGCTTTCAATGCAATCCGAAACACACCTCTCCGCAATATAAGACGCCGGCAGACCGTGCAGTGCTATCAGCTTGCCCCTCACGTCCATTCTCTGCAATTGAATTCGCTCTCGAACGGACTTTCCAGGTACTGTATCCAATTTGAGTCCCGAGCGGAAACCTCTGATCATCAAAGAGGATACTGTAGCTCACCAGGAATCCACAGGTGTTGTCGAGGAGGCAGCGAAACCTCGCATTGACATTCCTCTCCAGTCCTTCCAACGAGAACGACGAGGCATTCATGCTAGGGCCTACAATTGTGAATTACACCAGTCACGGATTATCTTTAAATTGAAAACTACACCAGCCCCTACTATTACTTAGCGAGATTGTTCCGGCATATCGCCCGCTAAAGGTTACAGTAACTCGTTAAAGGAAACTCTCAGGAGAAGGAACGAATATCGATCTGTTTGCTCTGATTACGATACCTGGCTCCGCGAGATTCGGTTGACCGAGCGATGGGTCTAACTGCTGTCTGATGTCATCTCTGTCCTCGGAATGGATGAGGTCGTAGAGAGGCTGGTGCAGAATGTCCGACTTGAAAAATGATTAGGTCTAGAGCGAAAATTCTGGTTACTGTAACCGGTGATATACTTGAAAGGACGTGGGTCGCAAGTAAAAAAATCAACTGCAGCGATTTAATTTAGTTTCACTATAAACATAAATAGAGCACCTGATGGAAACCGAGGTACTGTTCGACGTTCTCGGACGCATAATAGATCTCTCCATTGTCGTTCAGGACCACGATGAACCCGCCGAGTGCCTGAATTTCTATGTCGAAACTCTTGAGCGGAATTACAGATTACGGTAGATCAGCTGACGACTCTCGAACGGATTTCAAGGATACTGTACCTTGAGACACAGGCTGCTGAAGTCCGGCTCCTTCGCGTCTACCAACGGATGTCCACTGCGGGGGTCGATCAGAGAGGGTAGGCCTGGATAGTGAAGAATAATGAATTTTTTCATATTATCAAATGAATCCACAAGTGATTGCAATTGCGTGAAAGTAAAAGCTACGTCGCGGAATTGAAACATACATTATTTCAAGATTTTAGGCTGTTGGCTCTCAACAGCTATGAGAAAAATATTATTTATTAGATGTGTTTCACATGGGAATGAAGGTCACCAGTGAAATATTTTTGCCAATGGGGCGTTGTGCATTGATAGATGAAAGATAAAATACAAATGTAGCTTCAGTGGATCTTTACGACTAGTGTGTCTCGTAGTTAATAAGCTCATGAGGTCGATGCTCATACTTCCTTGCGCGATAAGCCATGAGCATAATCAGGCAATAGACTTCCCGAGGCTTCGAAAATCGATAATCTCACCGGGATACGGTAGCGGTGTGGGCCTGAAGACGTGTGCGTGGGTGAACGCCAACGGCAGAGGGGCGAGGAAGTGATCCGCGTGCAGACAGGCTGAAAAGGATACTGTAGCAGTACAATGGGTCCTATCGTCGTGTTAAACCTTTGTAACCCCTCTTTAGAATAGCCGAAACTGTTAGTGAAATCAAACCGCATTTCTCACTGACACATGCATATCATATTGGAGAAACACATCCTAAACTATTATCTATGAGTGAAAGAAACCGCGAATATTTGCTACATAAGGGCGATGATAATGGCGCAAGGGTCCTTTTCACCGTTATAGATTTCCTCATTTATGTCTACCTGTAATATAGGATTATTAGTAGACATTCTTCTCTTCTCTTCCATCGTATCTTGATCATCAGTCCATCAGTAGGTAGCTACAGTACCCCAACTATCCGTTCAACTCGGTCAGTCCCCCGAGCGTCTTTCATCCCCCAATTCCCCTTGAATTATGTCTTTTCCCCTCCAATAGCAATGCAACAGATGATGATGAGTCCACATTTTTGATGATGTGCTTCAATTCGCTCTCTTTCTTTTCCCCCTCTCACTGCCCTGCACTCTCTCGCCCACTCCATCCTAGGGCCATAATTTTGTATGTTCACCCTCCCGGAGCAACATGCCATGAATTATTCGTATCTCAGACTGGGCGCTCCTAAGAGATTCGCTGGCCATTCAAATAACAACCATGATTGCTGCCCGAAGACTACTTGTAGAGGGGCTGACTCTTGAGTGGAAAGCATACGGTAGTTATCCGTGCGGGAGGCGGGAGTAATTGCCCAAGCTGTCAGCAATTATGACACACTCTCACTCTCTAATTGCGCGCGGAAATGGCTGAACACACCTGGGAGGGGATCATTTAACGGGTACGCTGTTGCGGCTCATTACACCCGACTTCGCACTAAACAATGGAAGTATGAAATTGTTTTTGTATTTGATTCGCGGCTAAAACGACACTCGACTGTAAAGAACAATTCTTACAACCCCTTATTGAACGCATGTTACATATCCGAATTCAAATGAATACATTGTTGATCCCCAAATATTTCAAGCTTGCGACATCACCGGGAGCTCCATAGCAACTACAGTATCTGTTTGCGCTCCCTGTCATTGGGTCAGTCCCCGTGTCAAACATCTTTCCCTTGTCCTCATCCCTTTGATGTTCCTCCGTGATGCAACAGCTGGCGACAGAGACAAAAGGCTTCTTCTAGACGACTATTCAAACAACACAGAGGTGCGTTAAGGAACCCTATCAAAAATATTTAAATTTGACTGGGTACTGTAACATTTTCGCCCGTTACCGGTCAATTCTTAGCTTTTTTTATGAATCTGCTCGAATGGATGACACAGACAGAATGGGTTGATTTCATTCATGCAAATAGGGAGAAGCGACTGTTCATAAGGTTTAGAAGTTAAAGAACCCTATCACAAATGATTTGACAGGGTCTCTTAAGATTGTCCCCGGGACTGTTCTCATCCCTTTTATGTCCCCAAGATGAGTCTCTGTGTGTGATGCAACAGCTGGCGACAGACATAACAAGTGAGATGGACAGAACAGGAAGGCTATCATACCAGACATGCGCAATACGGGAAGGCTTCTTTAGAGTCAATTGTTTGAACATGACATTTGCGCCATAAGAGTGAAATTGAAATTGGGAGGTCTCGCTACTGAGAATAAATGAGACGGACAGTTTATGACTTATCTAAAACTACCCTTAATCCACAGGAAATATGCTCTGATATGAATAAATATAGTAAATGAAATTTGCAATTGGGTCTAAGCAAACCATTGTCTTTTAAAGTCTCCTCTAACCTGGCAGTATGCGTGCGTAACGTAATCAGTTATGTTTCACTGATCGATATATCTTGATAATATTTGGTTCGATAAAACATAAACATTCTCGTATTCAGTCTGCCATCCCTACTTCCCTCCCTCCTCCACTACAAGAATCCACTTTCCACATCGCGTGACTAGGCTACATAAGCACTGAATGAGCGTCTGTGAGAGACTCCAAGAGCAAGCAAATGATGGCGAATGGAAAAGTGTCAAACTGTCTGCTCTTGCTCATGGCCCTCTAACGTGGCTGGAATATGTTTCACGCCAACAATAGGAGCAAGATAATGATCGATCTAACACTCGGCTCTCACTCACTCCAGAGTCTGGACAGCCTCTTACTTTTCCATGTAAATATGGAGCAATGAGCGAAACCCTCTAAAGTAATGTCTCTACAAAAACATGAATCATAGTGAAAAAGGTATGTTTGTCATCAAAAATGCACGTCACTAAATGATTTCGTATGGCTTGCGTTTGACGTGATAATCTACATAAGTTTCACACCATTCATGTATTTGCTCCTGTCGCATTCTTTTCAATCGACGCATGCCTGCGAATAGCTTGAATTCCCTACTAAACCACTATGTATGCACACCTCTTCACCTCTTAATCCCCTTGTCATGATCAGATGTACTGACACCTCCTACTCCTTATGGACAGACTCCTATTACCTACTTAGCAGTGTAAGTAAACGTAATGACGCCCTCTTGGCACACAAGCTACCGTATGCAATGCGAATTAGGGAATGTTACAAGCTGTCAAGATTTATGACTTTTGGAAGGCTCTCGAATTGGGGCAGTATCCTTTCAAATACAGAGACAACCGTTACGTGTAGGTTAGAGGAATAAGAAATTGCCTTTTTAGGGGGTTATAAACCCTTACGGACACTCCTTTTTGTATCGCAGCATCGATTCTACTTAAAAAAATCTATTTCGGAGTTCGGATCATCCCCACATTACCAATACCGTCTCGTTAATTGACACCTCTTGGTTATCGGGCGTGTCACCAGTGTCCCTCACGCCCGAGATTATGCTAATCCACTCATCCCCTCCCTGTCCGTCCTCCTCTAGTGGGTGTCACTTATTCATTGCGCAACTTGTTGTGATAGGGGCCATCTTGGGATGGAATGGGAGCAAGAGACAAAAGGTCAATGAGGCCAGTCATTATGATATCCCTGTCGTAGGAACCGTAGTAGAGTGTGAAAGATAAGTGAATGGAGTTGGTTGGCGCAGCTCGCAAGATTTAAGTGGAAAAAGGCGTAAGCGAAAGTCGAAAATGTGTTTCAAGACGTATTATAATGCAGAGAAGAGTCAGATGTATAATCGCAGAAGATACTTATTCTTCTTCCAAATAAATTCATTTGACATGTATGCTAGGGGTTCTAAAACGGTAAATTTGCACTCATTCTTCTCCGGAGCGCGACCGTCTCTCTCCATGATAGACGACCGCGCGGCGGAGAAGAATGACGACAAATTTACCGTTTTTGAACCCCTGATGTATGCCTGGCCAGACAAAGAATGCAGATGACTGCTTTTCAGCAAAAACGCGCTATAATTGCCCGTTTCTCATGACAGAAACAAGAGAGACAGTGAATGATGTCATGACACTCTCCTTTGTCTCAAACAAGTCGTAAGACAAGGGAGAGCGGTTACAGTAACAGGTGTTTGCTCGCTTATTCAATGCTCCGCGGGACCCGTGGACATTCGAAAGGGGGGTGAATGACCGAGGAGGTGGGTCCAAATAGCGTTACCATCTTCTCCTAGCCTAATCAATGAATGGCTATCGACCAGAAGTGAGGAATGAGAAAGCGGGGCGAAAAGAACCTTTGCGCCACAACGGTGATATCGTCATTTGAGCCGTAATCTGATGACATAGCTGAGGAAGTCATCATTATAATGCAAAGGTCCATGGCGCTGTTGTCTGTCACTCAAAAAGGCTGAAAATGGGAACAAACCAGAAAAATGCGCCTTCACTTGCAGGAACGACACCGCTAACCGCAGCACACTGAGCTTGTCCAATCTGAAAGAGGAAAATGATACTACCGTAACCTTCAACTTCATCGATCGCTACAGTATACCTCGAGAGCGTGGTGGGATCGTAGGGTAGGAGTTGGGCGACCGTCTCCAACTCTCCATTGAGTCTCTCCCTGTGACGCTTGGACGGATTTGTGGACGTCGAGGGCTTGGCGGGCTCGCGGATTCTGAATAACCATACTTATTCATACGTATTTATAAAGAGTCTGTCTGTGCGTTCGTTTGCTGACGCAATAGAATCAATCAATAATGTTAGGCTTATTTATTGATAAAGCTTATTTGAAACAAAACCTGGAACGAGTCATTCTGCAATGATGAACTATTCGTGAAGCACACGTCATTTCGACAAAAGAATATGAATGAAGAGAAAATGATTAAAATATGCTTCATGAAAATTTGTTAATCGAAGGATCAAGCACAAAATCGAACATTATTCGCTCTACAAGCCATGCCTAGTGGATGTGAAACTTATTATCACTTTCCACTATTCCTATTTTCCCTTGACTAATCATATTTAGTTGCTATGAAACTACAGATCTTGCGTTTTCAAGGAAAAGTCGAATCTGGATGTGGTATCACCTCCGCTACCTCTCCTGTCTGACTAGAGACTGGGGTCAGACACTAGGCACCCAGACAATCATCCCTGCTCTCGGCCATCATTGTGTGTGCCAGAATCGCGTGAGGCACGACAACTCGTCTCTTTCTCTGTCACTCTCTCACTTTCGCACACTATCTCGCCCTCCAACTTCTCTCCACTCTCTCATTTCTGCCTTATCTCTCACTCCCCCTATTCCATCGTCGTCCAGGAGTCACGCCACGGCTGCCATCACTTCACTCCCCTGTCTCATCCCACGACCGCCCGCTCACCCCCGACAACCTCCCAACCTACCGTAACCCGGTCTTCGTTGCGGGAACCCGACCCCATTCTTATCGTCACTTTTTCCTCATTCTCGCAATGAAAGTGCTTCCGAAATTTGATCCGCCCCGCTCAGTGTCTAAGTGTTGCTTGCTCTCGGTTTTGTCCTTGCATTAACTGACAGGCTACGGTAGTTAGAGGGGAAGCTTGTTGAAAGTAGGGACTCCAGCCAGCCAGGGCTATTAGCGATTCTCTCTTCCCCTCACTCTAGACTACTTCAAGATTCGCTTTAGAAATGAGGGAAATGGACAACTAAGATGAACGACGTCTTTGCGCGGAGTCCCACAACAGCAATAGGATTACGGTAGCTGAACTTCGCCGCGGGACCTAGTCTGACGTCATGGGGATAAAACGGGAACGGTAGCAAATTGCCGCGGCGAGACACAAGCCTTTTGAAGTTCCGCTGCCGGCGCTTGCTGGCGTACATCGATTACAGTAACCAGTAGTAGAATCCTTGATTTGTTTTCGCTTTGGGACCTAAAAAGAAGATATATAGGTGGAAATAGATCTATCAAAAATCACGGGTTCATATCTAGTGAGATTTTTGCAATTTGTGTCTCGAATTTATTGTGCGCAGGACAGTGGCATCTAACCGCGCGTTGCATGAAACCGTCTGAAATCTCATTCGCAAAACATATTATGATCATAATGATTTTCGCCTCAATTTTTCTGCTCTAGGCATTCTTTAATAAGTTTCATTCCTACGATATCACACGGGAGAACTTATAGATTCAATTTTTGGGAGTCTGCCCCTCGCCATCAGATAAATATAGATTCATTGAACTCTCTGCTCTCTACTGATTGTCCACTCTCTCGCCACTTTCCCACGGCAATCAATAAACGTTAGGCAACGCACAGACTCCATGATAACCAGCACATCACGCACGCAAGGAAAGGAACGGAATGAGGAAGAATGGGGGGCAAGTGAATGTTTAGGTCAGTCACATTACCAGGGCGAAATTCTGATTTGTTTAATGATCATAAATTTGAGCAACGTTGCTATTAGTTTCTAAATCGGTATTTAAATTCATTTCTGATTTTTCCATTCTGAACTGAGCGGTTGTCATTCGCTCGTAGAGACAACAGCTCCGCGGAGAATGGAAGAATCAGAAATGAATTTGAATGCCGATTTAGAAACCCTAGTTGCTAAGTTACTGGATAGACTTAAGCGAATTAAAGCAGTCTCACATCTATTCTTTGACATGAGGGGTCTTCGTAGTGATACATCATTTGAAAAAAAATGGGGATGAAAGAAAAGTGTTCCATTAACGCGCCGTATTGGTGAACTATATGGATGAGCCCTCGTTGAGGTCACTAGAGCGGTGCAATTGTCCAACTTGTCTCTTACAAATAAATGACGACAAGACAATATGAATCCCAATCTGATCGCGATATTTTGGTGATTGCTTTCAAATGGCTACATCAGGGTAAAAGTCGGATAGCTCATCAAAAATGGGGGGAAGCGCCATCGCATCTTAGTGTTAATGGGAAGAAAGAGACTCTTCACGTGCACTCTCATTCATTGAGAATGGCCCATGATAGACTCTTCTCTCCAAGGGTCCGCGCTTAGATGAGTGGGCGTGGCCATGGAAGAGGGAATGAAATGCAAGGGGCCAATCACGGAAGGAATGGGGGAGGGGCGGGCAAGGGACTGACTAGGAATCGCATCATGGAGCGTTATTGACAGTCGTCCATTTCTAGCCATCTAAATTCAGCCCTAGAGGTAGAAATGAACGGCTGTCAATAACGTTCCATAATTCGATCCCTAGGACTGAATAGGGTTTCTAAAACGGCAAATTTGCCGTCATTCTTCCCCGGAGATTAGTTGCCTCATGCGCTGATAGAATGACGATTTTACCGATTTAGAAAGGCCAGGACTGGCTATTTGGTTGCGAATCGAAACTCTTTTGCAATATCAGCGACAAATTTTGATCGCTATCTTGTATGGTTAGTAGTTTGACTATTTCATGAGTTATTTTTCAATCCCAGTACATATTTTAAGATATATTCTCTGTGAAACATAACTGATAAAGCAGTCAAACTGCCAACCATATGCCTGAACTAGCTCCATTTCTATCTTGCTACGTTGCTTGAATTAAGGATCATCGAGCTCATCACGATTTTCACCCTGAGAATGACCAAAACATTCGCTTGTCGCTATTCTTCCTCATTCCGTTCCTTTCTTTGCATGCGTGATGTGCTGGTTATCCTTAAGTCTGTTTCTGGCCTGACGTTTATTGATTGCCGTGGGAAAGTGATGAGAGAGTGGACAATCAAATGAGATTGCAGAGAGTCAGACAAATCCCCATTTTATAAACTTTGCGATTTATTGCATGTTTATCAATGTTAATGCCACTAGGGTTTCTAAATCGATAGTCAAATCCATTTATGATTCTTCCATTCTCCGCGGAGCTGTTGGACCGTTGATGTTGAAGGAAACAATTTGGGATGGGGAAGGTGTCGAATAACGGAGCAGGGGTTCAAAAAAGGTAAATTTGTCGTCATTCTTCTCCGGAGCGCCGTTATCTCACTCCATGATAGACAACAGCGCGGCTGTGAAGAATGATGACTAATTTACCGTTTTTGAACCCCTATTGGATGACCGTGAGATTGTATAATAGAATCAATGATCGGACTTCTGACCATTTTCCAACTTCTTCCGGCTATTTGTGCTTTCAAAAACTCATTTTTCGTCTATTCTGTTGATTTTTCTTTGAGCCGAATCGAAAAATGTAGAAATGCGCCATGAGCATGCTTCGAAACAACATCGCACATTTGTCCACTTCGCCATCATGGCGTAAATGTCCACGACGATGCTGTCTCACACACTATCTGCCAGGACAGAATATGGTGTCGCATATGAGCACTTTTAGTGAATTCGTCGTGTCTCTACCGTCGTTCGAGCGGCTGTCACTAAAATAGAGAGACAACCGCTCCTCAGAGATTAATACCTCTGAGAATACCAATTGGGGACATTACATTTCTTGTTCTGCGGGAACATTTCTTGACTGAATGTTTTTTCTTCTAATCATCACTGCGTATCTTTGTGAATAGTTTTCGTGTGGAATAGATATGTAGCTTTGTAGCTGGCTTTCAAATCAGTTTACATGACCCATAAATTCATTCGATCTTATCGATTCTAGCCCTTTTGACAAGATCTATTCTTAGTGTTCATTTGTACTCCTTGCTTCATTGCATCCTTTTTCGTGTTCCTTGTGATTAGGGAAAGAACGTTCAGTAATTTTAACCTACCAAATTTCGAGGCTATTGTCTCTCACTTCGATAGACGACATCTCGGTGGAAGCAGCTGGGAAGCATAAGGAATCAGATTATATCACAACGATTTAAGAGTCTGCGTCCGCTGCTGTGGATTCAAACAGGAATAAGCGATGCAAGAAACATATTCAATTGATGTTACATCTTGCTTTTTCGAGCATTGATCTGCTATCTCGACGGGAATTTTTTTTAATGTTTCAGCGCATCGTAATTAGTTCAGACAATTTATTTCATTTGCTGTTGTTGTGGTATTCTGTGTAACGAAAAGAGGAAAATTATTAAAAAATTCTTTATCTGCCTTGTTCCTGCTTCTCCTCGATCAGAGTAATTTGCACCCCGGCGAAAAATTCCCTGACGAAAGAAGTTGTAGTGGGGGGATCAACACGATGATAGAGCACACGAAGTGAAGAGGACACAGACACAAGCAGATATGAGAGATCATACGATCATGAGACGGTCCAGAGAACAACACAACAGTGAAATTAAGGGGTTCTAAATGGGCAAATTTGTCGTCATCCTTCTCCACAGAGCTGTTATCTCACATCCTGATAGACCACATCACTGAGGAGAAGAATGGTGATTAATTTACCGATTTAAAGATACAGTCCGGGGCGCCGATTTCTATCGCAAACTGATTAGACACGGTAGAATTTGAATTAGCTAAATCGCGAATAAGACGAAAATTTGATATTGCGACTTCATAGCGATATTAGGTAGTTACTAGCCCTGAATGTAAACTGCATTCTCTATTAGTCCATTTGATACAAAAATGAGAGTAAAACTCAACTAAAGGAGCTACCGTGTCTAATGTCAGTTTGCAATGCTCGGCGCTCCGGAGTAAAAAGTAAAAAGTAAAAAGTGTACCTTTAAAACCCCCTAGTAGAGACTACACAGAGTGGAGAGGCAACAGACGGTCAGATGAAGTGAGATAGTATGTGACTTGAAGAGAGTCATCCAACTGCAATTGACAGCTGTTGCGTGGGGTTGTCCAATGGAGCGGAGGTCAATGGGTGAGAGAGTGTGAGAGGACGAGAGACACAGACAGAAGGAGACATCCCCCGCTGTTCGATAGGTGAACTCCTGTAGAAGAAGAAGAAACAATTCAGTCGAGGAGTCGATATCCATCGTTCCTAATGACTTTATTTTGCCGTCTTTTCCTTACGAGAGACAACCTATGAGCAGAGATCAATGTTGAAATATAGCAATGGAATCTGGCCGATAAAGGAGAAATAGACAGATGTGCCACGGGGATGCGCAGGCGGCACATTTGTCCATTTCACCAGTACGGCGCAAGGACCCATGTGTACTTATGTCTTGTCTTTCACTAGAGCTGAATGACTCCGCTAGGAATTGATTGGGTATTGAAATTATATTTCGTCGATTCGTTTTTTTGCCATGCCGAAAATCCACGTTTGGATGTGTGCGCCGCAATACAGGAAGATAAAATCACTTCGTTGCATAGAAATGTTGGCACATTGGGCGCGAAATAAGTTATGTTTCACCGATCGGTATATCCGGTCTATTAGTGGTTTGGGAAAAACATAATCGATCTCATGCTGAATCTGCCATCCCTAATGTCTTTCTCCAGTTGCTTCCGTTTCTCATCCTTACATTCTTATTACAGCTGTCGGCAGCAGAGGAGGGAAGAGAGAGAAGGTGGAAGGAGGAGAGAAGGGGGCATAGCAATATGAGAACTCTTCCCTCCTCCTCACTTCACTCTTCTTTCCTCAATTCTGTTCACCTCAAACCCCCTTACGCTTACTGCCAGAATAACTGAGCAAATTACAACGTTTTTGTCAATTTTCTCCTTATCCAAAAATGTCATTTCCCCAACCAGTGTCTGTGTGTTGCTTCCATATCGCTTCACTTCACAATTCAACTCTGTACACATCACACACAAATCCCTCTTCAAGTTTACCGCCGGTACAACGACCTCACGCCTGTATTTCAATGAAGCGATGGAAATTCTGGCCTACAAACGGTAAATTTGCCGTCATTCTTCTCCGCCATGCGGTCGTCTATAACAGAGTGAGACAGCCGCGCTCCGGGGAAGAATGATGACAAATTTACCGTTTTCGAATCCCTACTACGAACTAGCCTTGTTATGCATAAAACCGCACTGAAACATATTGTTAGAATTAGTGCTTGCTGCAGAATTTTTGTGGAGCGGTGGTGCGTAAATTTGTTGTTGACCTTCAAAAGAGTGGGGAGGGGCTCCGTGGGAGTCAATGGCAAGAAAACAACGGAGACTAGAACTCCTGCTTTCCTGCCTCCTCCTCATTCTTGACTCGTCCCCCTCTCTTTTCAACCCACCGACAGGTCGCTTGCTCCGCCTGCTGCATTTTACGCATCGGTCGTGGATAATGGATGAGAAAATAAGGCCCATAACACTCATTTCCTTCCCCTCCTCTTTCAAAATTCTTGGAGTATGAACGACAAGAGTGCCATGGACGTTGGAGCCATAATGATGAAATTGCCAGATGAGCCTTCATTCTTAGCAATACCATCTGTCCATTTCACCATTCCGGCGCTATTGTACATGGCGCAGTTCTCGACTCGTCGCTCATTTTGAGCCTTCGTTCCAGTCTCATTGTCAGCCTCTCCCCTTGTTGTTAGTTTACAGCTGCGGACTCTGCATCCTCGAGGATGCGTCAATTGATTGTTTGACGTCAATGCAATTGCCAAATGGCAGAACGTTGAAAACATTTGTGTGTTCCCTTTCTTCTGCGTATCTGCCGAGTTTCGAACAGGAACGAGAAATGTAATTAATTTGATTTAGAAGCTACGGGTGACAGTTTTACTGTTCCATGGGCTATCTTTCAAGATGACTATATATTTGAAGATTTACGCTCTGTGAAACATAACCCGTAAAGTAGTCAAACTGGCAACCCAATTAGATGCGCAGCGGCGCAAACGTGAGAATGTCGTCTTCCTCCCTCTGATTCACTTTGCACAGATGTTTATGGTGTGCTAGGGACAATCTCTCGAGAGAGAAAAGAGTGTGAATCCTTTTTGGAGAGTCGATAGTATGGTGTAGCTTGCGAGGCATTTAGTGCATTAGTCATGTCTCTGCCCTCAGCGGTGCGGTTGTCTATAAAATGCATAAACAACCGTCCCATTGAGAGTAGAGACATGACGAATGCACTAAATGCCTCGCAAGCGACACCTTAGAGGGAATCATTTTTGGAGAGTCGATAGGATTGTCTGTTTTGACAGCCGATGAATCACATTTCCTGTTGGAACGCTTCTTTTCAAGACGAATGGAGGTTTCGTTCGTTTATTACAGTTGCCATTATCGCCTTTCTTCACGCGCCGTAATGTATGGTAGGCGGTTTGACTATTTTACCACTCAGGTTTCAGTTTTACTATATATCTGAATAAATGCCCTCTGTGAAACATAACCGATAAAGTGGCCAAACTGCCAGCAATTGTGTCTATTTCGCAATACTAATGATGTTGTGGCCGCGCCCTCGACCCACGCCCCTTCTTGATGTCTCGGTGTTCTCTCTTTTTTCTCGCTAGCCATCTTCTCATCTGTTTCGAGACATTCGCTCTGTTGAGAAGAGTTATAGGTTCACGGTAGGGATGGCAGTTCATGTGCTATATTGGTTATGTTTCACGAAAGCTTTCCAGATGTAAGATCAGGTGAAACATAACCGAATTCGCATACAAATTGCCAACCCTAGAACATAGGATGTGAGAACCTCTTAAACACCTATTTGTCACTTGGTACTGCCTGACAATATGTTGACTCCTTACAATGACTGGATGAGCTCGATATGAGTCGGCCATCAACTATTCCTAACCTCTTTACTGGATTATCATGTTTACTTGCCTGTTCCCCGGTTAAACTTCGTCCTCTTTGTTATTTGTGGGTGGCATTTGCCGTCTCGATGCGTTCTCGTCCGTTAAGAGACCACCGGAGAGCAGAAATGCCGAAAGAATGTCCCGGGCGAAAGAAACGAATTCGTTTATGTTTCATTGATTCTATAAATACCTTTAAGGGTCATGCATATTTGCTCCACAATGGTGAAATGGGAGTATGCGCTGTCAAATGCGTGTCTCCGTTTCACCATTATGGCGCAAGTGTTCATGGTATTGCTGTCTTTCGCAACCACACCCCTCCCACTCTCGCATTGCATGCACACTGGCTGTTTACTGCGGCAAAATTGACCGGCCGTGTGTGTGTCATGTGCTTCTTGGACTACCTAAAAATAGAGCTCACAACCAACAACTAGGGTGCGCAAAGCAAGCACACGTACATTTTTTCCGTCGTCTTTTTGCCTCACGGCGGTTGTTTCTCGAATGCGATGGACAACCGATCAGAGGGAATTAGACGACAGAAAAATGCACTTCTGGTTGCTTTCCGTACCCTAAACTCCACTCTCGCCATAGTTTCTTGTCTGTTCTTTCGACAAAATCTACATTTCTGAATCGCCATATGAATGAGTTTCGTAAGCGACAGATTCGTCTGCATTCGAGCTTAAGAATGGGGACTGCCACCCTCACTTGAGTTTCGCAATAGCTGAGAGAGGGCTCATTGCGCACTAACTTTTGCATAAAAATGTCTCATTCTTGCGAAACTCGTATGCGTCTGACCTAACACCTATTGCTCTAATGTGATTGACAGACGTAGATCAACTCGGATGGGCTAAATATCGGACGCGGATACAAAGTTTTTCGAATCCAGGATTCAGACATAGTTCTTCTTTCTCGAGTCAGTATTCAGAGCCAAAGAACATTTGCTCACAATCGATTGATGCACCGCGTTGCCTACATTTTCAGTTCTGATTTCGCAGAACAGCAAACGATATTTTACTCCGTCTTCTCAGTTGATTATTCACGTGAGCTGCTCAGTGTGTACATTACGCCCGTGCGCTTCCACGGATGATTGTCCTTCTGGGAGTCATTCATTAATACAATATAATGAGCGTTCAATTGCATTCAGCCATGTCCACACCCACGACCACAGTCACATCATCCATTCCCGCCTACGACTTCGCCAAGTTCGTCCACTATGGCAGAATCGCACAGATGGGCGCGCTCGTGCTGCAGGTAGGACATATTGATCTATAGACCTGCTGATCTTTGATCTTTACATCTATTGAAATTAAGCAAAATCAACTATTCTGCTGCATTTTGTGGTCTAAAAGCACGGTTTTTCAGATCCTCGTTGCCTACTCCGAATGGGATCGTATGGGCACCACCTCATTCTTCCTCCTCATGGTACTCTTCGCCATCCATATGGCGAATGTCGCCGTGAGATGGTCGGTTATTGATTGATTTATTGATTGAAGATCAACTTTATTCATTGATAATTGAGTGGTTTTTGGGTCGAAGTCAAGAACGTCTAGGGCACTTGGGCTATCTACGGATAGCGCTTCTAGTATTTATGGCGCAAGTGTCCATGGCGATCATGCCTTATACTTGGTTATTCATTGACTCGAGATGGGAATATTGATTGATGGTGGTCTTTTTTATTTGTTGAATCTAATGGCGAAGAGAGAACAAGCAAAATTCCAAGCGACTAATTTTTTGATAGAGATAATTTGAAACATATCTATTGTTTAAAGGTATCCATTGCTATCTCCGACGCGATTTTTTTTATCAAGGCTAAGGTTGTGTTTCATGTGCAGATTTTGTATGCTTCCTTCTCATGAAATTGATGGTCTTGAGGCTACAGGCGGATCGGAAATACAATATATTAGGTTGGCGTATAAGTAATGGTATGCCCATTTTCACATCGATTATCTTCGTCCAACCTGATATTAGCCACTGCCCATAATTATCGTAGACTCCCCACTAAAGATGTCATTCGTTGCCACCATCATGATCTTCTGCCGTGAAAAAGAGCAGCGGCGCGATTTTTCTAAGTTGGGCGATTTTTCGAACTCGCGCGTTTTCGACCCATTTTCGGCACTCTTTCATTCGTCCTAGCTCAGCGAGTAGGGCTAGCTCGAA
>JACMIF010002611.1:0-17328 GCA_014805445.1 Diplogasteroides magnus | reverse complement strand
AAGTTGAAAACTGGAGGAGTTATGCCACTTTTCCACATCGGAAACGTTTCAAATTTGAATTCGCGCGCTTTTGGAAAAAGTGGCATAACTCCTCCAGTTTTCAACTTTTTTGAAATCTTAAGGGTGGAAAATGCTCGTCTCGACGAGGGCGATCTTTTATTAATTGACGGAAAATTGCTATCTTTAACAGTAAAAAAAGTTGAACGAGAATTTCTGCTGTTTCGGAAACGCAACCAAAAGAACCAGCAAAACCGTTTCCGAAACGCGGAAACGCGGCGAAAGAACGGTCCATTAATGAGTTTACTCGATCGACTTAAGAAAGAAATTTAGTTCTATGTGCAAGATGCACGTAGATTGGGGATGGAAGCTTGCAAGAGAGCAAGACGAGAGATGCTGCTTGACCCCCGAGCCAACTGCTCTTGGTTCTGGTGGTGAGGGGAGGGAGCTAATGGCAGAGTGATCTTATGATCTCCCAAACTAGAGTGGCATGCATGCAACCTTGACCATTGTTCGGGTTTATCAACAAATTGCCGACTCCGCAATGAGTTTGCAGAGTTGCAAATATGACTATAAATTCAAATGAATCTACTCTCTTCTGTGTGATTGCTTCGGGTGAAAGACACATACACCATGGATGTTTGCGCTAAAATGGTGATACAGAGGGATCCGCCACCGTTAGTTTCACCATTATGGCGCTAGTGTCCATGGCTCTCGTCAGTTAGTTATCATCAGGAGACCTGTGGCTAGTAGCCATTGGCTACTCTATGGTAGTAAACATGTTTTGCAGTGTGACCCAAGGCTTAGAGGCATGCGTGCTGACCAACAGCCTTGAACCGAGGCTTGTTTACGCAACGTTGCAAGTACTCAGTGCGCAGATTGCTAATACGCGCGCCTTTGCAAATAACACAAAGAGCGGAGTTACTTATGAAAGCATTTCACGTATGCTCGTAATATTAGGTTAGTTGTTACTTACATTAGGTTAACCTAGTGGGTGCCAAATACCACCAAATGAAAAGAGTACACTAAATAATCACAAAATAAGAGGTAGCCTTGGAGACTTGTGGTTTGTATGAACGTTGCAAACCGAGCATAGGGAGTAAACATTTCTCTGAGCCGTTCCGCCGTTCTACACACAGCAACAGTGATCAGGTAGGTTTACTGTGTGCAATCAAGATGGTTGCATAGAAGAATCAACAAGATATAATTAATCGAAGTGGAAGTGTAAATCCCATCAAAGGATTGTCAAGTGACGTGATATGTTGGGACAAAGGTCCTATGTGACCCGGGGCCACCTAAACTGCAATATCCCAATACATGGATGGATGAGTAGGAAGAAGAGAGGGCAAACGTCATAATTGTTATGCACAGCACAGACAGTGTTGACCACATCAAAACATTCGTGTGTACTGTTCAACAACACTCCATAAACATGATGTTTTCAGCTCATGAGAGCAGTGGAAGTGTTTTGATTTGGCTTGTTTTGAGACCTCGGATTGGCCTCGTTGTCAGCGCTCTCCACCGACTCATTCGTCTATGAGGTTTAGAGAAGAGCAGTTGCAAGAGAGTACAGACAAGAGTAGAATGCCGGTCTCTATTCGCACCCTCACTCCGTGCCGACCACCAGCCTTGAACCGGAGCGGCTAATAGTGCCGAAGGGGATGTTTATCAGCAGTGCATGTTTACGAGGATTGCAAGAGAGCAGGGCTGAGTATGCAGAATGTAGGCCTGGTTAGACAAGTAGGGTAGGTGTAATCCAAGTAAATGTGCTATTTTTCTGCCTTCTAATTTCCTACAAGGTGGTGTCTCTCCCATTTGATGGACAACAGTTCCGAGGGAATTAGACGACAGAAAAATGTACTTCTGTTTGGATTTCCCACCCTAGAGACAAGGAGACATGGCATTCACGCAATAATATATTATAAATAGAACATTATGCGATTCTCCTTATCCGCACATAACATGTCAGTATGAGCACGCAAGCCAGAAATCCGGCAGTTCGACGAGAACAATGAGAGAATGACACACAGGAGCGGCATGGACTTTGGCGCCATAATGGTGAAATTGACACTTGAACCACACGGTGATGGAACGGGTGTTTATTTCACCATTGTAGCGCAAAATCCATGTCGCTATCTTATTTCACCCCAAAGAAACGGAGTAAACCGATACTGATCGTTTGCTACAAAGTGATGTGAATTAGGAGTAAGCATTGTGCAAGTCAGAAATGATTGTGGAATGAGATGCGGAATCCTAAGCACATGATTCCGAGTCCAGAATGTTAAAGATAATCATATAACGTGAAGGCGAGCTCTTTATGATCATGAAGGAATAAAACATGAAACATGAAGGGAAACGATAATGTCGGTCCCTTTGAACCCAAAATCGTTGACCTGCAACTACCGTCGAGTTGATGCACAACGGACAAAAAATGTTTGTCACATTCTGTCACGTTGGAAAATAGCGCCCTTCAGGCGCAATATCGTAAATTCTAGTGTTTGTAGTTTGATTCTTTGATGAATTCTCCATATGATAGCCGTATTGCGGAAAGATAAAAAAAATGGCCGAAATGGTCGGTTTTGGTAGAGCTTTTTGCACCGAAAGAATCAAGAAGTGCGATGGAAAGGCAATAAAGTGCATATGCCTATGGTCTAAATCTTGTAACCTGTTGTCTATCGCATTAGTGAGACAACCGCTTTCAGTAAATTAGACGACAGCCAAATGTACTCTACATACTATCGTTTTAGAAACCATATCCGACACGAATGGCGAATGTTTCTTGCCCATTGTTTGAGCAATAAATCATGTCCGTGGGTGGCCTGTTTCCGGTCGGTTCGTTCGTATCCGCCGATCTCTCTCTAAACCGACCTTAGCAGCCTGATCAGCAGATATGTAGGTATATCCCTTATTGATAGTTGCCAAGTTCCTGATCCCGGGTTTTACTGTATCTTCAGTTTCCCACCTTCCCACTCCTGAAGCCATTTCAATGCTGAATCGATGTCAATTATCCCATTTGAATTTGTACACTTCATTTGTAGCCAAATTTACCGCTTTCCTTGGATGTGATCAAACTCAGTAGAATGTTTGCGCCCAAACGTCAGTAGGACTATTCTTGTTCTATAGGAATTGTGATGAAAATGGCTGCCATCCATTGTTCATTTGTTTCCATTTCTTCGAATGAACATCTAAACATTCGGCGTTCACCACTTTTCAATAATATTTATATAGATGAATATACCTAGTAGGCGTGCGGAGAATTCCTCTCAACAGTTAGACTGAAAATAAACTTCCTTATGTTTTCACCTAACTCAAGATGGACAAGAGCGCCATGGACAATTGCGCCATCATTATCAACATATCTAGGGTGTGTCGTTCGAGCCTACATATAGCAAAACGAACTCGCATTTCGAAGTTGCGTCTTTCATTGCAAGGTTGTCTCTACATCACACACACGGCAGGTAAGAATCAAATTAGACGGCTGGGGATCGGCGAGGACGCTCGGATCGGGCTGTCTCGGGCTCGTTCATCCCCACCATCTAATTGCAGTCCTTGCGGTCGTCCCTACTGAGATAGAGGCAGCCGGGCAATGAAAGACCCCTATTCGAAATGAGAGTTCATTTTGTTATATGTATTACGCATCCTAACTAAAGAGTAGGGTGTGGAAAGGAAGCGCAAAAGGAAGCGCTTGGATTTCATTCCTCACAATGGAAGCGCTTGCATTCATTTGCATGAAAAGGAAGCGCTTCCTTTTCTAAAATGTTGTATAATTAGCTTTAAAACAAAGATTTCGACTTCATTTTTTCATGGAACATGGAACTCAATGTCTAAAATGATGTGAACTGTGTATTCTGATCCTAGCCATAAAATAAGCGCGAATCAGCCCATTCTTTGGCTGTTAATAAAAATGCTTTAGAATTGAGCAAAAATGCATTTTCCCAATAATTTGAATGACTGTCAGAGCTAGGATAGCTTATATTTAATGAAATTCAATTGATGATGCTCTAATTGTCTTGGCTTGCACTAGGGGTGGCAGATGGATCGTGAGAGTGCATTCCATCTCTCTATGCCCTCCATGGTGCGGTCGTCCCTATGCGCCAGATACTACCGCACAATTGAGGGCACAGAGAGATGGAATGCACTCTCACGATCATTCTGCCACCCCTATTATGCATGTCGGAATTCCGACTCTTCGGAACTGCCGAATTAGAACCCCTAGTATTTACCAATAGTTTTTTTCATCTAGCGATAAGCCATTCTCACTATGGCAAGACTCTTGTGTGTTTCTCTTGTCTTTGCACTCATTTGTCTGTCCATTTGTACAAGTCCACACAGGACCCAATGTGTGCCTATAATGTGGTTGCTCGTAGCTCGTACTCTTCTACTCGTCACAAAGATGAAAATGTATATAGGGAATGTGAGAAATCCCACGATGAGGATCTTTCTCATCGCTACTGCGTCAAACATGACATTCGCTGCCTGGAACAAATGCAGAAAATATAGTATTTGCAAGTCAGCATAACACATCAGTCAACGTAAGAGTTATTGTTTGTGGAGACTTTCCACACATTTCTTAGAACGAAAGTGTTGTTTGACTTGTTGGAAGCTGATGCAACCTGAGCTCTGAGTCATAGAGAATTTTCATAAAACCATCTGAATCAACGACGGACGTTTTTGATTAGTTATGATTAGGAATTGGCGTGAGGGTGGTGAAAGATGAAGAACATGTTTCACTGCTTATATCAGATGCAGATTTTAGGTCTCAACTCTACCAGAAATAGAAACACAACATGAGTAGAGAGTGAAGTGCGTAGAAGGACACAGTGTCCAATATAACAAGACCAATCAGAGATCTCATGGCAAGGACCATAAGACATCTATGCAACCACATGTGCATAAGGGATTATTCTGTCGATCGCTCAGATTACTTAATCTTAGTCTGTCATTCCGATGATCATCCGACCTCTGTATAATAAACATGTCTGCTACATTTTGGGCAAACTCTGTCAGAGCACAGGTGACTAGGTTGATTGAATACGTTGCAAATGATGATGGAGTTCTTCTCAGAACAGCACTCATTAACACGATGTTGCATGTTTTGCCTCAATTGGGAAGTATACTACGACCACTACGAAGGATGGAAATATCTGCAGATGCATCCTATCAGGTAGTGAACCAACGCATTACATTTTCTGTAGCGACCATGTCGAATATTCTTGAGAATAAAATATTTCGAACGAAATGCACGGCCTCTTTATCACATAGGCTGAGTGAATGCTTGGATTCTTCCCCACGAGACCTCGATCTCGGTGTATTTCTAACCCGGAATGCCACAATGCATTCATTCAATGGAAGATGTCAACTTGCATCTTTCGTGCAACACAAAAAATCAGATAAGTGATGTGTCTTGCAAAATGTCAGAATACCCCACACGATCCCACACTTTCGTCATTTGGATTTGCGTAGGTAGTATATATGGCGGGTTTTGCGACCTGAGACGGAAGTAAATGGCAATTCATCTGAAGAAAAGGTACTTGTGAGTGAATGAAGAATGCAGTCCTCTTGTGTCAATGAGTGCGTGAGTCTCTCACGCATCAACTACTTGTCATGTCATATGTCCTTTTCGTCTTTCTTGTTGTTCAGTCAGTTCATTGAAGTGATAAGTGATGGTACTCTTGAATGAACTACGAGAATACATCTTATACGTGGTCTTTCATTGTCTTCCACTCCGATGGCGTTTGTTATTCATCTTGACAGACTGTGTCATTCTGCTTATCTGAATCGTCAGTGTACGGTGTGATCATCTGACACACCGTATTCCATTGACTCTCCATTGGAAGAAGTGAACGTGTCACTTCTTCATTCTAATGACACCCACTAAGCCCCTTTTGTTGATGAAATGTCCTCTCTCTCATGTTTCACTCTTCCTGGAAATTAACCCCTCTGCAATGAACTTTCCTCTACGTCCTCTCATTCCACTCCTAAATGCGTAGACTGACCTCTCCAATGACATTTGCCGTAAATTGCCTGCATAACATAATGAATTTCGATAACCGAGTTCAATTTCTAAAAATCAATCGTTTTTCTACCCCACCCAGAACGTTCTCGCCGTTTTATATCCAAATCCAGCGATTCTTGTATGGCTTCACGATTTTTATAGAACGCACTTTGCCGTGACTGTCAGCTAGCTCGGATCCCTTATATGCGAGGCAAAATATGCTAGTACTTGAACCAGTCGTGACATTAACAAAATCGTACACCTTCCTATTTCTTTTTTAACATTCTCATTTTCTGCTTGCTAACTTCCTTGTTCTCATCATCATGTATCATCAACAAATTGTCGATGTTTCTCTCATCTATGACATTGAATGCCAAGAAGAAAACTCCATTGCAGGGTAAAACAAGCGAATATCCGAACTCAATCAGCATGCAGAATCTTTCGGTGAGAGATCCTATTTCGAACAAAGAGCAGGAGAGGGTAGAGTGTTGGCACATTTTATGTCGGATGATCACAGATCCTAGAAAACATAAGTAAAAAGGGTATCTGTTTTTTGTCGTTGATAACAATGGACAGCTCTGCTAAAGAGGGGACGAGAGATCATGAATTCCACGCAGTAATCCATCCTATTTCAGTTCCTTGTGATGGCCTTGGTGGCCTTCTCAATGGTCTTCCGTTGTGATGCACTCTCATTCTACGTCGGAAGTCAGTCATTCTTCATTCAATGAAAAGATCCACTATTGCGTCACAAATAGGGCAAACGTTTCTCAGACTGTGGCGCCGGTCGTAATCTTTGTGCAATAAATTCGAAAATTTTCGTTGCTTGCAACATTTGCAACCCAATGGTGCGTCAGCAAACTGAATTACGACCATATTCAGACTTGATTACATGAAATCTGTCTCCGATCTATCCACTGAAAAAAGATGATGATAAATCACCGCTGAAATATGGTCGCATCTTGACCAAATAGTGACGAATGAAAATGATTTCAGCCAGCAGTGATCTCTCCACGGGTGCTGGACTCTCGAACGATGAAATCGCAAGACTTCGCACATTGTGTTCCAATCTACAGAAGAGATCAGGAGTAAGTCTATCACTATCATAATTTTAACACTAAACTTCTGACTGATCTGGGGGCGCCATTTCATAACTGCTGCACAATCTTCTGTATAAGGCGCGGATTAATGATCAATCACCATTATGAGGTAGTATATCGAGGGCGCTAATATTGGTGCGCTTTGCGGATCAACAGGCTGATCATCGGATTACGGTAGATAAAAATGGCTTTCGCTAGAATCTCAGTCATGCGGAGCGTCTCATCATCATTTGGTATGGGATTACTGTAGTGTACGTGATCATATTCACTCATGCGTTCAACGCCTTTGAATGAGGTCAGAGGAGAATGGAAATTATGGGAAACAAAACAGCGTTGACGTCGCCTGTGTCTTCATTCATTCGTGCTTTAGCAAGCGAAATTGATATATTCGCCCACTCAGTCTCGTTTCATCGATGATTAACAGTGCATTTGGTAACTAAACACAACCACGAAACGACCGAACAAGTGAATCTATTGCTGTGAAGGAAGATGGTTGATGTTGGAACTCTCATCAGCCACTATGATCAGAGTTCCAATTTCAAGACGTCAACACTTCCAGTTCTATCTTGAGGAAATGCGTCCCTAAACTGTATAAACGGGGAGGATATTTATCGCGGTCCCTTATTCAATGTGTATTCATCTTTGGGAAGCGACGAACTTGTAGTCACTCAATATAGCAGGAATAGTATAAATGAGAAGGAATGATTTGTCTTCCCTGTGATGAAGCCAAAACTCCTTCCACTATTGTCAATTATTAAATATCTATTTTCAGAATGTTCAGTTCCGTCAGATCTGTGAGAGGATCATGAAGAGAAGTGCCGGTGATATAGAGGAACCTCTTCCACTTCCATCAAAGAGATCTCGTTTCCTCATTCCTCGTGCTGGACTCTACAACTATGGAGCATGAAGCACTCCTTCGCTCTCTCCTTGGCCCTATGCCAATTTAGTTCAATCTCGGTTGTCTCCTCGATGTTTGTGTTTGCCTCGTGTTTCTATCGCTGTTCATCGAGTTGTTTCATGTTCTCTCGTATAAACACCGGGATGGTTTGCGTAGGTGTAAGAGTGGCAACAGCGGCGATAAATCCTAAGCCGTCACAGCAAAAGTCTAACCGGAGCATAGGAATCATGGGATATGCCGCTAATCACAGACGTCTGGAACTTTTTTTATTTATTTATTCCACCAAAACAAGAGAATACCTGGCGAGAATAATATGATGGCAATAATAGGCGGAGTATTGTTGCTCTGCGATATTGTTTTTGGGTGGCGACAAGCTGTTTACACGTCAAGCAAAGTCTTGTCTTAAAATCGGGGGGAAATATGTGTGTGGACCTATGTAATCCTGCTCTGAACGAGTGACTAGGGAGATCTACGAGATTCAAAGGGAACTCATTCCAAAAATTGGAACAGCATTTAAACTACGGATAATTTTTTTATTCATTAAAAAAAATATTTTTTATAGGATTCCGCACTTCAGTGAGCAGTCTCCATGAGAGGCTATATATGATGAAGTCATGTGTGTGAAAAAATCACGATTCAAACAAATTGCCATCTCAAGGATCACAATATATTTGCAGTTTGAGCGGATCGTCTCTCATCATAATGTCACGATGTCACGCTGTAAACACAAGTTACAGACAGGTCGAGGAAGCATATCCGGATTTGGAATTGTGTACATGACTAACATTACCGTAGTCTGGCTGAAGAATTTCGCGATTATCCGCATAACGCCCCACATTTTAGCGATTGAGCAATGAATAAGCTATCATGAGACATGATTTGACGATGGCTAGTCAATTGGACATGTCATGTGGTGTTGACAGGACCAAAGAAAGTCTGAGACGTGGATTAGGTATTGGAAAATCTTTACAAACCAGACAGTCCGCAGCAGGCGTAGGCGTTGTGCTACCGAAATTCTGAAGCGATAACAATTGTTTTCGCCCACAAGGAAGCCCGTACTTCTGACTTACTGAATGACTCGTAGATACTTCGATTATGAAATCTCCATTTCATGTTATCTATAACCTATATATTGCTTCAGTGCTAATAGCGCTTGAGCACACAAAATACTGCTAATGTGTAACGCACAGCGAATACTGTCATTTCTCCCCATTCTGTAAGAATCTTCGCGCCAACGAGACACAAATCACTGTATGGCCAAAGGGTGGCGTCTAGACGCAACGAAGCAAGTTATTCTCGGTGTCCCTGCCTCCCGAATGAGGATTAAAGAAGCCATGAAGGGTCACTCTCAGTCTACTTTTCTGACAACATAACGTCGTTCACCTTCCTTGACTAAGAAGGCCATAAGCTTTTATTTTATTTATTTTTAAAATATGGGCCAATAAAAGGAAAATAAAAAAAAGAACGAAAATGGGCCCGCCCTTTCATGTGCTTGAGCCGCGCGCAAAACTGGCAGCAACAATTGCAAATTATATACGTATCAAGCCCTATTGTAATGAAACTTTTTATTTTGAAGTATCTGTCAGACGTAGAAAACAACGTCTTTCCGGTTAAAATAGATTTATAATTGGAAGAAAATTGCAAGAAATAAAGTCGACACAACGATTGCACGTTTGCTTTAACTACGATAAAAATAAATGATACAGGAAGTACCCAAAGCCAGGCAAATTCGTAAAATAAAAGAATACTCATTTTGGAATTCACGGAATGCTGAAAGTTTAGAGATTGATATAGTAGGTACTATAAATATAAAGCAAGTTGATTATCCGAGTAGGGACAATCCACCCGGCCAGTGATTACCGGTAACTATGTTTAGATGTAGACTACGTCCAAACATTTTAGATGTAGACTACATCTAAACATAGTTACAGGTAATTACCGGCCGGGTGGAGTGTTCCTACACATCATATCGCAACTATAATATTTTTTGATCGGTACATTAGTCCGAGCCGTTGACTTTTTAAAGTTCTCCCTCATTTTTTAGAAGGAATCTTTTTCCGAGGTTTATGGTAATGTATGCGCCAGGCAAGTACTTTGCACAGGGATCGTTTGAATTGATCTCCTGTAGTACTGTGGAAAGCAGGATGAAAAATACATAAATTTTGTAAAATTGTAACTACCACCTTTGCTTTCTTGATTTTTCCTGCAAACCAAGATGAGATCCATGAGCCAAGATGTAGTGGTTTTGTAAGGTGATGACTGTATGCAATGCATACACAATGTACATCATATCGAATACGGTTACGAACAGAGAAATTCGTTGCTCATAAAGATAATGGTAAAATCGTGTGTTATGTAGGGTGTCGCTTGTGGTGACTTTAGTGCATTCAACGTGTCTCTACTCTCCTAGGAGCGGTTGTCTATAGAATGCAGAGACGACCGCTCCTCGGAGAGTAGAGACACGACGAATGCACTAAAGTCACCTTGAGCGACACCCTATGATTTCCCAGTAAATCATTGCTGGTATTTAGTTGTCCTTATTGTAGACAGGCCGTGTAGGGAGGTGTTTCTGAATTATACGGTAGCTCAATCGATCGATAACTGACAAGAATCGCCCGGTTCGGTCGCTTTCGTAAAATCGGATAAATCCGAGTTGTCCGGTCCCCTAGTCTTCGATGCCTTCTCCTTCTTGTCCTTCGTTTGCGGTTCGTTGCCTGCAATGAAGATTCCTTCGTCCCGGGTGGAAGATTACAGTATCCCAACAGCTTTCTGAGCAGCAGACAATCGATACGAACGGGTGTCCGCCTTGTGAGACATGTATCAGTCGGGAAGAGCCTACAGTAACTCTCCTTCTTCCCCAATCAATCGATATTCTCTCTCTGACCAATTCTCCCTTCTCACAGATCCACGATTGATCTTGCAGGAACACTTTCATCTTCTTGTTGAATGAATCCTTTGCTCTAAATGAAAACTTGGCAAGATGCCAATGAAATGTATGACAGTCCATCAATCGATATTTCGGGACGACCGGTTGTTCTGCGACGAAATTAGTTAAATGAAGTGGATTTGCATTGCGCGTCCCTCATTCTTCATTTCCTCTCATTCCTCCTCGATCTCATTTGCACTCCCCCTCATTCTCCCTTCACGTCCCTTCGCCGGCGGTCGCCTCCCCCATCCCCTCCCATTAACACAGGTACGTCCCGCCGTGCGCCCTACCGTACCCCTCCGTTCCTACCGTATCCCGCGGTGGCCTACCGTACCCTCCCCTTGATGCATGGGGAACAAATCGTCCTCGGGGTACTAGTCTAACACTATCTTTGAGCTCCTGGACTTTGCAGAACCACCACCTATAACAACACATCCTCAATGGCGACGGAGTCGCACACGGACACTGACCGTCTACCAACTCAGGTGAGGGTGGGGATCGAACCCGGGACCTCCCGACTACTTTGGGCAAAAGACTAACCACTACATCACGCAGGGCGAACGAGTGAAGGGCCAGCTGGGCGAGTATATCCTGGGCGACGTGCTGGGCGACGGCGGCTACGGAACAGTGTTCTCCTGCCACTACATGGGACGGTGAGAAATTCGAGTTTTCCCGCCAAAATCAAATTAAAACTTCAGCCACCTCGCGGTCAAGGTGGAAAAGTACAGCAAGTCCATGCTCTTCGTCGAGGTGAGAGACCGTGGCCGAGTGGTTGGAGGCGCTGAAGCCATCGATGGTTCGAATCCCCCTGGAGCATGAATTTTGCAGGCCAGTGTGCTCAAAGCGGCGAACGTGCGCAGCATGCAGCACTTCTGTCTCATGGTCGATGCAGTAAGTTGCGCCAACCGCAACGCGACCGCAACTTGTGACATTGCAGGGTTCGCTGAACAAGGAGTACGTCTTCATTGCCATGACGCTGCTGGGCAAAGACTTGCACAGGTAAGAGAGTCTGCGCGATACAAGTGCCACGCGTTTGGGGCATGCCCTGTTCGAGTTTTACTCAACAATGGACGATTCCAGGCTGCGTGCCGAACAGACGGATCGCAAGTTTTCCCTCTCAACGGGCCTCTGCATCGCCATACAGACGCTCGCCGTAAGTTTGGAATTCCCGCCGACCCCGACGCGTACCGAGAAGCGTCGCGGTAGACCATAGTGTTTCAAAAACAAGAGGAATGTTATAATTTGCAGGCCATTCGCGAGCTTCACTCCATTCAATTCATCTCCCGCGACATCAAGGCACGTTAGCAATTCGTGATTCACAGAAACCTATTGCCGACGGGTTTGGGACATGCTGAGAGGATATTAACATGTTAGAAGTATCTATGGTCCGAGAAGCCAGTGGAATTAACTTCATCCGAAATCCCATGTACTTGTCCTCAATGTGAAACATACTTCAGCCGGGCAACTTCGCGCCCGGCCACAGGCTCAACGGGCAGCACAAGACCATCTTCATGTTCGACTTCGGCCTGGCGAGACGATTCGTCGACAGGGTACAAACTACAAACTACAAGGATCAAACTACAAGCATTCCTTGTAGAACAACAACATGACCTTGCCGCGCGGCGAAGTTGGCTGGAGAGGCACCACGAGGTATTCAATCGTTTCCCGCCCAGAACTTCTGGGATTACGGTATCAAGGTTTCCAATTTGCAGATACGGTTCTCTAATCGCCCATAAGAGGCAGGACCTGTCTCGACGCGACGATGTGGAGTCCTGGTTCTACCTTCTCGTCGAAGTGACCAAGGGCTGTTTGCCCTGGCGACTCGTCACCGGTGCGTTTGCCTCGTTCGCGTGCACTTCGCAACTCGCGTGCACTGTCCAATTCACGTGCAATATTGCAGACCGCGTCGCCGTGAATATCGCCAAGCAGCGCGCCCGCAACGAGGATCGCGAGAGCTTCCTCGCCAACTGCCCTCCATGCTACGGACAGGTATTGCCCTGTGCACGTGCACTACGTTTGCGCAGTTCGAGGGACACGGTAATTTGGCAGATTCTGGACGACATTGACCGACTCGGCTTCCTCGACACGCCCAACTACGGCCAGTATAGCACCATGCTCGAGGAGGTAAGGTCCAAGAAGAAGGGAGGGGGGGGGAGCCCAAATTTCAAATTCAAATTCCCGCCTCGGCTAAACGACGGAACTTCCCAGGTGTGCAAGCAGAAGGGCATCGACAAGACCACGCACTGGGACTGGGAAGACGAGTCGTCGATCAGAAACACGAATACAGGTAATTTAAGCCTATAATAATTCAAATTCCCGCCAGGAATTTTGTGTTTGACCCAACTGAACAACTACAGTACCCCATGGTTTCAGAGTCGAACGAGGACTCGGCCCGCTCGGAGGACCACGAAATGCATGCGACGACGTTCGTGCCCGAGGAACGTGCCCTCTGAAGCCCCGCCCAATCGACAACCCCTCCTCCTATGCTGGCCTAATACGAAGCCCCGCCCACTCACTCCCTCTCCTCTCCCTCTCTGTCTCTCTCGATACTTGAACGGTAGTGGGGCGCTTCACGGAGCGACTGTTTCTAGCCTGAGTATCTGTTGTGATACGCAGTCGTATATGCAGCCAAAAGGGGGCTAGAAACAGTCGCTTCACCACGCACAACTTTTCTCTCTATCTGCTGGTACTGGTGCGATGCTGATAAAGATAAAGCTGATGAAATCTTCACAAGTTTCTTTCTAAACACAAACTGAGGCACTCAAGTAATCCATAGGCCATTGGTTTTTATTAGGGTTTCTAAAACATTAGGGTTTCTAAAGCGGTAATATAGTGCATTTCTCATTCGTCTAATCCACTCGGATCGGTTGTCTATTTCTCGTAGAGAAAACCGCCCCGTGGACATTAGACGAACGAGAAATGCACTTTATTACCGTTTTAGAACCCCATCAGATACGAGTCATCAGATACGAGTGAGTTCAGACTACAAGGATCAAACTACAGACGGCAAAGATCAATTGCTTCAGCAACAACACGCCCTCTGCCACCTACCACGTGCTGCGCTCGCTCTGGCCAGGCCGATTCAGCCAAGTTAGTTGTGCGGTTTAGCGACGGGGACGCAAGCCAGTAAGCACCGTATGTACGGGATTTCACTGTTTGTACTGTTCTCTCTAGCAAAAGTCGTGCATGTAACCAATCGATACAATGAAACGACCGAGTCATCGCAGGGGTGACACGTTGAATAAGTGGAGAGCTTGGGAAATTTGCATTATGCCTTGTCCTCTGAACAAACATTTGAATGTGATTTACTGATTAGTAATGGGCAATTCCAACCTCAACATTCTCCTCCCAGCGGTGTCTAGGTATATGTTTGGGAGACGACCGCTCGGAAGAGAATGGAGGGATTAGAATTGTATGGACCGCCCACACTACTGATT
Source organism: Diplogasteroides magnus (assembly GCA_014805445.1). Taxonomy (NCBI): domain Eukaryota; kingdom Metazoa; phylum Nematoda; class Chromadorea; order Rhabditida; family Diplogasteroididae; genus Diplogasteroides; species Diplogasteroides magnus. Next base: position 2,978 of record JACMIF010002611.1, on the reverse strand, counting down.
ACCGTACCTTGGTGAACGTCGCCCGCACTCAGGTCCTCGTGGTTCGCGAGCGCGACCGTAACCTCTCGCACGACGCTGTCGCACTCAAGCTGCTGAGGAGGAGAAAGGTGGAGACGCTCATCGCGTTTGAGGTGGGCACAGGGTGGCCTAGCGGGTAAGAGTAGCGCACCGCATCCTAACGGTCGCGGGTTCAACCCCTAGTCGCGACTTTGGAGTTTGATCTTTGATCTTTGCAGTCTGAACTTTCAGAATGAACTCTCGCTCTACCGCTTCCGTGACGGCCGCGGCAATATGCTCACGCACGTCCTGCCGCTGGTCGACTACCACAGAGGGCCGGACATGTCGTTCATCGTCACAGAGGTTTGTACTTTGATCTTTGATCTTTGATTTCTGGATTTCCTTTCAGCTGGCAGGCCCCAACCTCGACGTTCTGAGGAGCAACCTGCTCAAGCGCGAGTTCAAGTGCGTTTTGGGGCGTTAGATCTTTGATCTTATTCGAATTCAGTTTGATCTTTGATCTTATTCGAATGTAGTTTGATCTTTGATCTTTCAGCCTGGACAGCTCGATGCGACTCGCGTTCCAGTCCTTGGAGGCTGTCACCGGTAAGCATCGGGTGAATTCGGTCGGTATCTCGTCAGCTGTCGAAGTTGATAACAGCCGCGGTTGTGTACGAAATTATGACGAAATGGGACTGGGTGAATTGGGAAACGTCGTCTTTGGGTATACTGTAACACGCCACGCTCGTTCAGCTCTGCACCGCAACGGCATCCTGCACAACAACATCTGCCCGCAGAACTTCGTCGTGGGCATCGGCATCCACGCTTGCATACTGTACATGGTGAGGATTGGGAAACGTCGACCTGCTCTGCACCACAGTTCTTCTATACAGCGTCCTAAATTGACACTGGTGGCAAAAACAATCAACCGTTCCGCTAAAATATTGGCATTGACATTGAATTGTGGTAAAAGTCGGTTCCAAATGGTATTTGTAAACGTCGACCACACTCTAACGTAATGCAGATCGACTTCACGGCGCTCCGCAAGCTGGACTTGAAGAAGAGCCGCAGCCGCATACACTTCCCGCATCCCATCTACGCGCCCATGAAGATGCTGCCTCCGTTGAGGAACACCAAGGTATACGGTAGTCGAGGAATGGGAATCGTCGACCTGGGGCACAACACCAATCGTTTCAGGACGTATCTATGCTGGACGATCTACAATCGTGGCTGTTCACTGTCACCGACCTCGTCGCGAGAAGTCAGCTGGACTGGGTACTGCGTTTTTCAAATTCAAAAAAAGCGCGGGAAAATTGAAATTCGAAATTTGCAGATGCGTAACAAGAAGAAGTACTCGTGGAAGAGCAAGGATCTGGAGACGCTGGCACAGCAGAAACTGCTGACGTTCACGAGCAAGGAGAGTACGTGCGCCCTCTAAAGGATTACTGTATCCGAGTTCAAGCAAAATCTGCAGTTCAAAATTTTCTGCCTTTTCCCAATCCGCACCACGGCTCGTTTTCAGAATTCCAGAGTCTCGCGAGCGTGCCCAAGATCCTGCAGGACATTGGCAAGAGCATCCTTCAAGCCGAAGCGGTAAGTGGGCGGAGTCTAAAGTGGGCGGAGCGTAAAGTGGGCGTGCCTTCAGGCCGACTACGATACGCACCACGACGCGATCCAGGAGCAGCTGCGCAGCTGGCTGCAGACCAACGAAGTCGATCAGGCGGCCGCGTACGAGTGGGAGAGTGTGAGTGGGCGGAGTCATCGACCACGACGCGTGAGCCCATGCGTCGCGGCTCAGGGGCGCGGCGTCTTTGGAATCAATGTAGTTTTGCAGATGACATTCAACAAGGAAGTGCTCAAGCTGATGCTGGGCAAGCACGCCTCGCAGTACAACGGAGTATACCTCACCAAGCCCGTATCTCTGGAGTCTAAGGTGACTGCCATTTCAGGAATCCAGAAATTGTCAAAAACTAAGAAACACGATAGCAAGAAGGACAATCGGCAATTGGGTCACTATATTGATTAGTGAATATATTTGGCGAACTAGATTGTGGGAATCGATAAGCAATCAATAATCCATTCTCTGCCTACTCACCAATCAATATCCGTTCAGGACGCGAAGAACAAGAAGCTGCTGGCGGAGAACATGAAGTTCGAGAACTCGGACGAGGAGCTGGAGAATGAGGATAAGGTCGAGAAGGAGAAAGTGAGCAAGCTGAAGACGAACATGACCAAGTAAGTAGTGCAAAAAGGGGCGGAGCTTGACCAAAAGGGGCGGAGCTTAGCCAAATGACCCCAGGGGGTAATATCTTCAATGATGCAAATTGGTTCAGATTGGTCACCGACATCCTCAGCGGACCGTCCTTCCTGGCTCCGGACGAAGTGGCCTCTGATGAAGAGTGAAAATGGAGAAGAGCGGAAACACTATGCTGTTTTCCATTTTGTCACCAAACTTTCCCGTTTTATGAAGATGTACGCAACATGGGCGTACACGATAAAGGTCTTTTATTTGAGATTGTTATTGCATCTTTGGCTCAACCAAAATCACAAATTGCTCTTACTCACGGGAAACAAGTTGATTTTGATCCGACTCTGACAATGGACGCCCATGAGGATGCCGCGGAGATATGGGGTTTGCTATATTAGATCTTGTAGATGCATCCTATACGAAGTGCGGAATGCTTTCAAATCCACAGTTTTCGCTCTAGGTCGCGCCTTATGAGGTCGCAAAGGTCGCAGAAAAAAGTTCTCGAATATGTTATATAAGTGTCGAAACGGGTAGATATGATGCCCAGATGGAACATAAGGACATAACCGCGCCCTATAAACTCCGTTTTCCCACATTTATTGCAATTTGATACGCGAAACTACCTGTCAACCATGGCAGGCTTGTCAAGAATGATGGTTGCAGCCAGAAGCAAGCAGAATCATCTCTCCGGTGGCGCAGCGCGAAAGCGCTCGTCTCTGGTTCAAATGCTTGT
>JACMIF010002610.1:0-17328 GCA_014805445.1 Diplogasteroides magnus | reverse complement strand
TATCACACAGTCAGTTTATCTACAGTACATATAGAGTAAATGAAAAGATCACTCAAACACGAGAGTATATATGATGCGTGTGCGGACAGTCGGAAGGGGGTTGTGATGGTCTAACCCCTTCACATCCACTCTCTCTCCAACTGCCAAGGCAGGGTGGAACAGTGATGGATGATATCCTCTCACATTATCCACCGACTGCCCCTATGCCATTGTGATGGCACATTATATAGGGTGAGAACTGCTTACTCAAGGACACAATCAATGTCGGCCATTGTCTCCAAAGCTCGCCTATTACACACTGCACTGGTCAGAAAACTCATTTATGGTTGACAATTATCTTAGAGCTCAATCTTCTTTACTTTCACTTGTTAAAAATATTGAAAACAAAAGGAATGACCGTCTTGATTAGAGCTACAAAATTGCAGTTGACAGTAAATCGATACATCCAACGGTTAAAGAGATATATCGATTACCGCGGAAATTCCGTGCGGGACCATTTCAATAAATTTTAATAAATGGTCCCGCACGGAATTTCCGCGGTAATCGATATATCTCTTTAACCGTTGGATGTATCGATTTACTGTCAACTGCAATTTTGTAGCTCTAATCAAGACGGTCATTACAGTTGTTTTCATTATTTTTAACAAATGAAAATAAAGGAGATTGATCGCTAAGATAATTGTCAACCATAAAAGAGTTTTCTGACCAGTGCACACTGCCTTTAAATGCGCGACCCTAATTCAGTTGAATACCGCATCAAAATCGACCCAGAAATAGTCGATCCCGACATTGAAAAAGTGGTATGCCCTCACTTTGAGGGCGATGCCTTTTCCATGCACTATTTTGCCTGGACAATCTATATTGAAAACATGTTTTTAGAGGTTTCCGGGCACGAGGAATTTGATTTTGTACTTCATTTGCCATGAAAATGCCTCTAAAAGCAAACAAAATTGTGTGTGGGTACCCCCGATTTTCGGGGTCACCAGCACACAACTTTGTTTGCTATTTATAGGCATTTTCATGGCAAATGAAGTACAAAATCAAATTCCTCGCCCCCGGAAACCTCTAAAAACATGTTTTCAATATAGATTGTCTAGGTCTTTAGAGACTTCAAAATGGTGAGAACTGCTGACAACGGTCCATCTGACAACATCACATGTGATCACTCCTCGAGTGAAAACGCCAACACATTTATCGAAAGTCTTGCCGATCAAGAAACTCGTGCGTTCTGATTTGATGGAGTTACAACGTGCATCCTCTACTGTGTTTCCTGTGAGGATTCTAGCAGTCCTATTCTCCTTTTCAATGCAAACGCCAACACGAAAGTAAAGAACGGTCGAATAGGTTAAATCGTCGTTTGAAATGTTGAACATTTCATCACAAGCAGAGAAATGAACAGACAGATTTCTTCGATAGAGATTCCTCGCGTCGACAACCACTTGTTCCTTCAATCGTCTGCAATTACATTTATTATACATAAAATGTTCTGTAAAATCAAGGATGAAAGAAAGAGCGCCATGGACAATTGAGCCATAATGGTGACTCTTACTCCGGGAGAAAACATTACAAAACATTGCATTATTGCCTTCCGTGCAGTTGAAATTTCCAAGTGAAAGAATCAGGGATAAGATCTCATTATGAAGCTTGTTCATCGCTCCCAACAGTGATATTGAGTGAATGAATGTGAGGCCGATTTGTTTAGTTCTCCATAAAAAAATTCCTATGGATATGCCTGTGAAAGTCGTTTATCTTCTTTCATGAAAATTATGTGGTCTGCCCTGACAATGGATATGCCTGCGTCATATAATATTGGCATCAGGTCAGGCGCATTCCTCTTCTCTCGGCCGTCCAGATATATTGCGACATTCTTGGGAGAAGGTACAAATTGTTTATCAACGCCGTCATTTGCTACTGGTAACCTCCTTCAAAAATGGCTGTTGGTATGTGGATTTTCATTCATGTTTTTCATGAAAAGCACTTTTTCCCAGATAAACTGGACCTACTTCCTTCTGAGACTCTTGTCAACATCTTCTCGCGACTTAACACAAAGAGTGCCAATAACTGCAGAGCCACATGCAGGTAAAGAAAGTCGTGAGCATATCTCAATGCATTACTTATGATGGCCTCTACGCTTCTCTTCCCTTTGAGATGGGTAATTCAAAGAAGTGGTTCACTACTAGTATAGCATTTCCAGCCGGCAGGAACACTTTCCAGCGAAGGATTTTGCACTGGCCCAATTATAAACCAGTACTATAACAGTGCTAGAATTACATCTCACAATCAGTTCGATTTAAAATATTTTTCCTTACAGACGCTTTTTGGGAGTAACTGATCGTTTCACGGACTCGATCTACAGTCGCAACGTAGTGCTGCAGTTGCTGCTAAGTGTGAAAGCAGGCGAATTCTACCTGGATTCGAATATCAAGAATGGCCCATATCTCAACTTCGTGAATGGAATTTGTCGCTGCGGCAGAAGCGGAACCTTTTTGAGAGAATGCACTGTCACTCAATGCATGCAGTTTCTTACAAAGTTAGTGTGCAACTTTGCAATATGGTTCACTAGGGTGGGTCACTCGATCACAATAGCAAAATGTCATCATTCTTTGTGTCTTCGTCGCCTCATTCGCCAAGAGACAACCGCTCCGAAAAAGTTAGATGGTGAAATCACGAGCCTTGATCCGATAGAAGAAAGGTGTTAGGATCGAGTGGACCACTCTAAAGTTAATCATGATCATTTTATTGTCTTGAGAAATAAGACAAAAGAGATGGAGAAAAGAAAAAAGAGAAAAAAAGAAAGAGAAAATTCATTTCAGAGGGGCGAACGGGATGGAGATCCAACTTCATACCAAAATGATCAATGATCAGCAGGATTGGTTGGAGGAAGTGCTTCAATGGGCAACAGCAGTTGTCGTCGAAGGAGATCGATACCTGAAGACATTGGAGAATAATATTGTTCAAAAATACCTCTTCTCCCCTCGTCGAGAACTCTATATAAAGGGACGTTCGACGTTCTGGACCGACAAGCTGGACGACGACTTTTACCGAGGTATGCAGCTCTGAAAGAAAATGGGTAGATATTTATATAAATCACCAAATCAAATATATGAAAGGGAAATGAAAATAAAATGCGGGAATAAATAAATAATAATGGGGGAGAAAATGCAAAAAATGTGTTAATCAGAAAAAAATAGAAGGAAAAGGCTTTTGCAGAGGCTGGAAGCGGCAGACTGGTCATCGATTTTGACGATTCGTTTCAAATGAGTGGAAGGCAGTTATTGACTCTCTCAAAGAGGGAGGACCTGAGTGAAGTTGTGGTCAAAGGGATTATTGGAGTTACGTCTGCGGAGATTAACGAGTCGATTGAGGTGAACAGACTAGCGATATACTATATAATAGTGTGGTAACAAACCGCGTTAATCTTCAAGAGTTGCTTTTCATTATCGCATTATATCAGATGTTGCTCTGTTCAAAAGTTGAGAAAAGGATGCAGCTCAGCTTTGAAGAACTTGTTCTCCGATTCACACCAGATATGCACGGCAAGGTGTATTTTAAGGTGAGAATTTTCTGGCAGCATAAAAAGAAAATTTTTGATTGATTATGAATGGACAATATTTCTTCAATGAAAATTAAAAACTCCCAAATCTCATAACCTCGTAGATAACAAAAGCTTTGTATAATTCGCATTTCGACACCCCTGTTGTAAACTAATTTCATATGCAAATTACCAAGGCATAATTCATCTTAATGAAGAAAAACATTTCAGAACATCGATGCAGATATTCGCTTCATAAGCACTAATCAAATCAAGTGCATCTACGATGGCATTAATATTGTTGTTACGATTGATGAAATGGATCTGAAGACGATTACTGTGGAGTCGAGAAGACAGTTTACTGCGGCGGAAAAGACGGAATGATTGCTACAAGCACTATGTACACTTGTTATCATCGCTATTATGTAATTTATATTCACACGCAAACTATTCCTAAACAATATTTTTGTTTTAATATGACAGATACATTTCCCTGGTTATTCATCTACATATTGTAGTGCTGGATTTCGTTCGAGATGCCGTTATAAACATATTTTCCTTTATTGTTTATATGTAGCTAATGAACTGGAAAATCTCCAGACACAACAAATCAATATACCTTCTATCTAAGAGCTGCAAAATCCGTGACTTGACCGTAGGGCATACCTAAATATTAGGTTGACTCATAAGTAATGGAAATCAGACTTTTCAGCCCACATATTGTTCCTGATCTCTAACCACTATTACCATAGTATGCCAACATCAGCCCCATACTACAGCCACCTCCACTCACCCTCCCTCTCCGCAGTCACTCGGGCGCGATTTTTCAAACTTGGCAGACCAACCGCTCTCGGCATTTTTTTTTGGATTTTCAGCCGGTTTTTTCGCAAAGTAGATGTAGAATCCAACTATCAACTGATACTTGTAGCCAATTGAACGGCCTTTACGCCTGAGGGGTCTGCTAGCTCAAATAAAAATTTTCATGGAGTTATGGTCGAAAAACCAAGACTATTCGAAAAAGCGTCTAAATGCAGCTAGACACATGTGCTTCGCAGAATAAGCGTAGAATGGTTAGAGTATCAAAACTGTAGTTGGAGACCCGGATCCGACTTGAAATACGACTACAGTGGCCAAAAATGTGATTTTTCGGTATACTGACAATACCGAAAAATCACATTTTCGGTATTGTCAGTAAAAATCACATTTTCGGTATTGTCAGTAAAAAACACATTTTTGGCCACTGTAGTCGTATTTCAAGTCGGATCCGGGTCTCCAACAACAGTTTTGATACTCTAACCATTCTACGCTTATTCTGCGAAGCACATGTGGCTAGCTGCATTTAGACGCTTTTTCGTATAGTCTTGGTTTTTCGACCATAACTTCGTGAAAAAAAAATATTTGAGCTAGCAGACCCATCAGGCGTAAAGGCCGTTCAATTGGCTATAAGTATCAGTTGATAGTTGGATTCTATATCTACTTTGCGCAAAATGCGGCTGAAAATTCAAAAAAATCGCTCCGAGAGCCGCTGGTCTGCCAAGTTTGAAAAATTGTGCCCGAGTGACTGCTGAGAGGGAGGGTAAGTGGAGTTGGCTGACGCAGGCATACTATGGTAATAGTGGTTAGAGATCAGGAACAATATGTGGGCTGAAAAATGGGATTATCATTACTTATGCACCAACCTAATACAAGGCGATCTTCTCGTTATCTATGCAATACTTTTATTCAGTACTGTGTATTCTTTGGATCACATCATTTGCGCACAGCTTACCATAACTATTTCAGTTTTAATTTTCATGATTCGCGCCCAACAGGACAGTTGCTTGTCTCGGCAAAACAAGCAACTTTCCCGTTGTAGCGAATCATAAAAATTAAAACTGACAGTTATGAGATTCAGAGATTGTGCGCAAATGACCTCTGCGCAAATGATGTGACCCGTATTCTCCATTCTTTACTCGTTTACCAATAGGCTGATGCTGCATCAATTCCTAGAAATACATATAATATGTTTTTTTGTGTTTTTTTAATGTTTGAGCTGTTGAGTGAAACGTTTTTAATCCGTAATTTATGTGATAAAATGCAGTGATGAGAAGCCAGTGTTGATTGACGATTGGCAGTTTCTGTTCTGTTCCTCATATCTACTCAATCGTTTAGTGTCGTATTCATGAATTGACTTCAGATGACTAGACAAAGGAAGTTGAAGACAAAAGGCGATAATGCAATCAGGAAAAAGCATAGTCTTGAGAAGGACGAAGGCATTGATTTTGATTTGATCAATGATGTCATATCTAAACTCTCCCCTCAACTGCCTCAATGGATGGAAGATCAGTCACTTTTACTGATCCTCTTCTTTCTCCTCTCACAAATCTGTGCATTTTTATGTTCGGAGTTATGTTCCATGAGATTTTTTACCCTAGCCTGATCTGGGGATCAGGGATGTGCATTTGTTGATTTTAGATTTGTTGGTTTGTTGATTTGTTGACATTTTTTCAACAAAATTGTTGAGTCAACAAATCAACAAAAACATTTTCAACAAAACAACAATAAATTTCATTGGTATTTGGCCAAATTTAAAAATTTTGTCGATTTTCTCTGAAATTTGTTCCAGAAAACCATGAAATTCATTCCATTTCCATTCGCCTATGTTTTTCTAGAAGCTGAACACAACAAAAAACAGTTATTTTCCAATAGCAGATTATTTTAATTGTTTTGCTGATTTTGTTGATTTTTGTTGACAAAAAAGAGTCAACAATTGTTGACTTGTTGAATTGTTGAAAAATATTTTGTTTCACATCCCTGCTGGGGATCACCCAGTTGTTCCTCAGTGAAAGATTTTGGGGCACTCACAGGTGCATTTTCTGATAATCATTTCTTAATCTTATTGATGTGAGAGAATATGTTGACAGAGTTGAACTCATTAACTCATTACCAATTTAATTGTTCAGGAAGACCCGACTTGCCTCCAGTGCATTTGGATAGAAGGGCTGTCCGATTCTCTTCTGATCTCACATATCTTCTGGCGGGTATTTGTTTTATGAATATCTTATTTCATAAAAAGAAAATTAATTCAATATATTGAAGCTCAATTGTTTGTTCCTAAATTTCCAGGAAATGGACCGTATGTGGAAAGATTCGATTTGGTTGATGGAGAGAAGAAGAATGAGAATAAATGGATAAGAAGACCGAGAGTTGGAGTGTTCACTGTATTGAATGATGGAACTCAGCAATATGTCATCGACCAAATTCTCTTCCTTTCAAGTCAGTTTCTTTGTCTAAATTCCTTACTTTTTGTTTCAGAATCTTCCCACTTTTTCTGTGTTAGTTCTCTGGGAGCGATTGCTCTTGTAAGTGGAGAAGCTGTTTTGGGAGGAGGAGGACAGGTTACTCACATTGAAACCGCTTATTTAAAAAATATCTTAGATTGGAAAGGGACTGGCAACTGTTCTTAGCGAGAATACAAACGACTTTCACGTAACACTAATTCCAGCTACTAACCAGGTCTGTATCTCCCAATTCAAAAACAAAATTTATTTAGCTTCTTGTTTTGAATGGAAATTGCCTCTTTATTTATTCCTGGAAACTTACTAAGAACATCTTGGAAATTAAAGAATTAGTTTTTCTTTTCACTAATCTACCGTAAGTGCGATTATCTCTGATTTAATGTGTTCTTTCATCAAATTAAGTATTCCTCGACTTTTTATCCACTGTGAATGCCCAAATCTACAATCAACTTTTCTTATTGTCCAGACAGATGTCGGAGAATTACAGTTGTGAGTATCACGGTATCCTTTGTCTAAAAGGGATGAATTAAATATTCAGGTATACTCATTCCACCTCAAAAGCTGTTCTATCTTCCATTCTTGATGCAAATGAAGTTGGGGAACGAAATGCGATTGCAGCAGAGGTGAAGAAGGAGCCAATGATGATCAAATTGAAGGTATTGATGATTGTGTCTTACAGTATATAATCGATATCATTTAGAAGAAGGAAGTAGTATGTGGAATGGTATGGTTGAATGAAGAGAAGAACATGATTCTTGGTCTTTCTAATGGTTCAATCATTCTTGTCGATATATCTTCCAATGATGAACACAAGGTTTGTCTTACGGACTATTCCAATTACCTTTTCAAATATTCACTGTGATTTGATGATGTGATTATGCAGCGTTTTGATGTTCATCCTGAAGGTCGTTCTCCTTTCATTCACTTTGCGTACTACAAGAAGAGGAGAATTGTCATTGCTGCTTCTGATCAAGTCTGTTCTAGGGTTTCTAAATCGGTATTCAAATTCATTCCTGACTCTTCCATTCTCCGCGGAGCGGTTGTCTATCGCTAGTAGAGACAACAGCTCCGCGGAGAATGGAAGCAACAAAAATGAATTTGACTACCGAATTAGAAACCCTCGTCCATTCTCGTCTCTTATTCTGTTACTATTTCTCATCTTTCAGCAAATACTTCTTCTTTGTGTCTCTCCAGACTTGCATTCCATGCAAATTCGAGGAGATATCCCTATAGACACTCGAATTCTCAATATCTCACTCAATTCAAATCAATTGGTGTGGTATTGGTATTGTCCAATCTACTTTTTATATTTAATAGGCTATTGCATGCAGAAATGGAGGACTGAGATCAGTGGAGTTAGAAGAATACATCAAACCTTATGAATGTAGAATTCTCAGCACGATCAGTTCGACCCTTACCAGACGTTATTTACAAAACGTCCTCATATTTAGAAGTTTCTGCCTTTGCTTTATTAACACGGCCTGGCCAGGCTCTTTTCTCTCATGCAGTTCCATGTATCCTCGTGTTATCCGAAGACGGGTACGGTATCGTTACTTTGCTATTATTTATTCTGTTTACTTGTAGATCATCTTACTGGTTGACTTCTCCTTCACTAAAAAATGGAGGCTGTAACAAGTACGAACATTCGTCCCCGCACTTTTGCCCGGATCAAAAGGCTTGAGCCATTTTACATATTATATTACAGTATCTCAATTTGCGATTTAGCTTGATGAACTTGATGGTCCTGGAAGTTTCACCAATCTTGTATCTGAATTGTACTCATCTATTGCTGTTTTGTACTCACATAACAAGTTGAGAATAGTCGAGTATGACCGAGGCAGGGATGTTCTTATTATTGATGTTTAATGACAAGATTATAGGAAAGCATCGGACGACAATTGAGAGCGTCCAGAATGCCAGAATTGAGAGTGTTGTTGTGTGTAAAGGAGTCATATGTGTTTCACTTTATGGAGGAAGATTGGTCAGTTGAAAGATGAGAACAAAAGTAATTTCTATTTTATTAGTTAGTAGCTCCTTTCGATTCATTCTTTACTAAACGTCTTATCGTTGGAGTGAAGTTGGTTGGATGGAATAAATCACATGGACAAATTATTGGTGTCCACTTTGGCAAGGAGGTTGGTTTTACTGGTTCAGTTAATTTCGCTGTATTAAATATCCTATTTAGTCGGGTTTCTCTTTCCTGACGTCGAATGGAAAATTCTTCTTTCCGTCCGCTCCCTCTATATTTTCTTGTGTTGGGAGTACAGTAGGGATAGTCGATTGTATTCTCGAAGAAGAGCCTCGATCATGGGGAGAAGCAATGGAAAGAGCGGTCAGAAACCATTAACACTACAATATGTACACTCTATTCATTTGAGGATCTGTCAAAGATGATGCAATTGGAAGGAGATGATCACTTTGTCATCACATCATTCCCTCCACCTGAGTAATTCTTATATTTAGGTTGGATTGGATTCACGTGGATGCTGTCTGACTGTCTGGACACACAGAGGAATTGCTCAAAATGGTCATATAGATAAGAATGGTGAGATATGTTGTTTAGACAATTGTGATGATTAGCATTGAAGGTAATGTCAAATTGGGTGGCGAGTCTTTGTCTTTACTCAACCCTACAGACTATTCTCTCATCTTCGCAACATCACATTTTGATGCTCGATTTCTTAATGCAAAGAAATCGAATGACAAATATAATGTGAGAAGATCTGTCTATTAAACAATACATTATATATGATTGGCAGGATCTCCTCGTGGGTGCTGGTATCAAAGACGAGAAGATGATTCGAATTGAAGGAGCAGGAGAGACGAAATCATTCGCGATCACCACAACTACCCAATCATCCAGAGTCTACTTCATAAGGAACCAAGTACAGTGCAAACTTGTGAAGTAGAAAAAATTATATCATGCAAAGTTATTGTGCAATAACCAGGTGTGGTGTACTCTTCAAAAAAGTAAACGCCATGCTGATCCTTGATCGAAAAATTTTCGCACCATGATACCCATGATTCCCGGGTCATGGCGATTTTGACCATGACCCGGGGGTTCAAGGTACAATAATTTTTAAAAAATTTTTTTACAATAATAATTCTATAGGACACGAAGATTGAGCTATATTGTTGCGTTGTTGGCTATGGCTATTGGCACCATTTGGCCATAATATGGCAACTTGCGGTAGATCATCTATTGTCGGCGTAGAAGTTTTCGACATCAGAAAAGCGCCCCAAGAGCCCCACCCACAAAAAAGAAGCTATTTTCGTTGTATGAAGAGCTAGGCTCATGAAATTTTAAGGGAAGTTACCCGACTACCCCATCATAATTATCGGCTACTTAGACAGTCATGTTTCCTTTGCCCCCGTGCAGAGCGGTCGAAAAAGTGCAAAAAGGGGTCATTTTTGCGGATTTTTCCTGCAATGGGGAAGCGACCTAATATTCGAGTCTAAGTTGTTTTAAAGTCCTCCTGAGGTGAACTACCTTCAGTAAAAATTGCAGATTTTTTGGACCCCCACGAAAAAATGTCTCCTGTGGTCTAGTATGCACATGAAAAATTTCAGATCTTTTCGAAAACAGATCTGAGATAACAGAGGAAACGTTTTTGGTGGAATGATTTTTGCCGATAGTATATATATATATTTAGATGTTATGGGCGGTTGAAGGAGAACATTTGAACACGTCTTATGGACAGTCATTTCTATCGGAATTTGTCTCTTCATCTAAGGCAAGTGGAGTAGAAAGACCTATAATTGCTTTTATCTTTTACTTTTATAATCTTATTTGCTTTTGAGATTCTCTTTTCGAGAGTTGTCAATTCTCGTAAAGGACGTTGTATTTCTGACTCTCTCAGAAGGAGGAAGACTATTGTGGAGTGACATCATACAAGGGAGTCAGGCTAATTGAATATGGCATTAGAATTAAGTTTCTCTATTGAGAAACGATCAAGTTCCATTCGGAATGTCTCATTCCAAATTTGGACTACACTTCAATGGATGTTGTGGAAGCAATTGCTAAAGTATTTTTTAGGCAAGTTGTTTATTTGCCCTCAATTGACCATTTAGATGAACTGGAAATATTGTAGAACATATTTGGTACTGTCGGCAAGAACAGGAGAAATTCTCATTATGTATGCATCTCCTGCATGTGTTCGAGGTATCATTATTAATGCTTTATTTTACATATTTATATTGTTAAGGAGTTCCTGTTCCAACAACTCAACTATACGTAAAGGCGAGTGCTCTGGACTTTATTCACAAAAATAATTCTTTGAGAGTGAGGAAACGCGATATGAATTGGTTGAAGTGAAAACTATGATTGATTATGATGTTGATCCCACTCTTGAGAGGAATTGTGTCAACCAGGTAAGGGACAATTAGCTATTTTACATTTTTATTTATACTCAGGTTGTATTCGGATCCCGTACCGCGGCTGAAGATGAAGGAGATAACAAACAACTACTGTTAGGTGCACTATGTCAGACGAATGAAGGACAGTCTTATGTTGCGTGAGTTTGGAACGAATCGTGCATAAAATACTGATCACAAACTATGTAGGATCTATACTTCCAACTTTCCCTCCGTACTTGCCAATGGGAAAGAAGTGAAGAATACTCTTTTGTGCAGACTCATCCATGAGAAGGACTCACGTTTCTCTCATGTAATGCTTATTCTTTTCCTTTTATGTGAGAATGATTGTAGATTTGTCTTGTTGGAAGTGTATCGAAAGGGGCCACTCTAATTGCTACTCTCGATGATACACGAATTGTTGTATGGTACAATGTGAGTGGGATGATGATAAGAGACCCATTCATTTCTTATTCCAGGTTCATCTCAATATCAATGGCACTTTCGGTGAACCACACATGTACTCGACTCCTGGAGTTAGTCATTTGATGGTATTGAAATAATTGAATCTCCTTATCATAGACATTCTCCCCCATTACTTATCTCCATGCGAAACCCCTTCACCACAATCCCCTTTACATCACTTCACTCCATGCAACAACGTTTCCTTCTGCACAAATGATAACGGCAATCTTCTATGGAACAGAAAAAGGTACCGAGTTAACAGAGAAAAAGAACGAGTCAATATTAAGGACAATTGGTCTTCGAATGGGATGATGGAAATACTGGAAGTAGGACCAAGGAGATCAATTATGCAGTTATCAACAGTAAGAACCAAGTTCCAGTCAGAGGTCACTTGATGCATGTTCAACCATTTTACAATATTCATTATACAGATATCCGTAGTGTTCGTGTTCCCTTCCACTCTAATCAATCTCTTCCTCGGACTCTCATTGTTCTCGCTGCTAAAGGAAATATGATTCTAGTGTGTAGGGCAACGATTCTCATTGATGAAGACAAGGAACCACAGGTGGGGAATGGGGGATACTGTAATGAAGGTATACAGTTCTTCTTCCTCCTTGATGTCCCTACTCCATTCTCTTCCATTTCACTCTTGGATGATCTCAACTGTCACAACAGGTAATTGAATGATTCCTCATGTGAATAGTCCTTATTCAGTGTTTATTCTCCTCTTTTCCTCATATCTCCAATTGATGAAGAAGAAGGAAAGACTGGACTAACAATGGTACATGGATGTATCACTAACAATGGTACATAGATGTATCAAGATGTTCAAGTACTATTGGTCTATGGCAGATAATAATTGGATGGATGAAGGGAGGAAACCAGTTAATATGTCAGTTTCATTCTCTTCAATTGTTAATTATTTTGATTGAGTGCCAATGAGATACAATTCGAAAGGAGATCAGCAGTCATTCCTGTACTCAAAAGAGGGAAGAAACCACACACAACATGTATTCACAATCAATTGGCACAGGTAGAGAATACTTTGAGACATTCAAGTACTTGTTATGATCAATTGAAGAATATGATGGATGTCATGGGAATAACAAATGTTTTGACGGATTTGAGTGAAGAGGATGTGGCCAAGGTTATGGTGCTGGCTAATGTGGACAGAATTATGGTGAGATTGTTATGACAAGAATGTGTTTGATCACTTTTGGGCAGGCTCAAACTACTCTTCATAAGACTGGAGGATCAGTGACAGATGCATCGAAGATGGCAATGGAAGAAAAGGAGAAGGGTAACAAGAAGAAATAGAATTGAGAGAGAAGAGATGAAGTTGTTTCATTCATAATTGTTTCACTTATCTAATCGCAAATACCTGTTTTTTTATTATTATTTTGCAATGGAGGTAAAGCTTAGTGAATTTGTTGCAATTTGAAATTGAATGTTGTTAGAATTGGACGGTTTAATTTTATCTCCTGTATAGTTCCAATTGTTACCTTGAATTGTGACTGTTATTGTTTTTTCTGTTTTAACTTTTGCTGTTGTTGTTGTCTACTCGACAATAAAGAGATTCAATCACGTTAATAAATTGAATGATTTCTGTTACCAGTTTCGTTCTGGCCATGATACCTTATTTTTCTAAAGAACAATGCTCAATTCAGTGCCATTACACTCAGATGAGTGAAAATAAGCGAAAGAAGAAGGAAGAAAAAAAGAGATGTGAACCGAGTGAGGACTGTCAAGACACTCAATCTCATCTTCCACAATGGACAACAGGTTGGTTGTCCACTTCACTGACACAATTTATTCATGTTTAGGAAAGCTAGACCAGCCTGCAATGTCTTTAGACAGAAGAGCTGTTAAATTCTCTGCTGAGGCTGACTACCTCCTAGCTGGTTAGTGATCTTTGTTTCTTGAATAACATTTTTTTTGTGTGTTAAGTGCCATTTTTGTAATATAATACTATTCAGGGAATGGACCGTACGTGGAAAGATTCGATTTGGTTGATGGAGAGAAGAAGAATGAGAAGAAATGGATGAGAAGACCGAGAGTTGGAGTGTTTACTGTACTAAATGATGAAACTCGGCAATATGTCGTCGACTAAATTCTCTTCCTTTCAAGTCAGTTTATTTGTCTAAATTCCTTACTTTTTTATTTCAGAATCTTCCCAATTTTTCTGTGTTAGTTCTCTTGGAGCGATTGCTCTTGTAAGTGGTTAAGCTGTTTTTGGAGGAGGAGGACAGGTTATTCACATTGAAATTTGGCTTATTCAAAAACTCCTAGATTGGAAGGGGACTGGCAACTGTTCTTAGAGAGAATACAAACGACTTTCACGCATCACTGATTCCTTCAACTAATCAGGTTCATCTTCCTTTTATTTGAAAATTTCCAGTGAAATCAATCTTTTAGCTTCTCATTTTGAATGAAAAATCTCTGTTCATTTGCACCTGGACACTGACCAAAAATATTTTGAATGTACAGGAATTCGTCTACCTCAACACAGATATTCCGTAAGAGAACGTCAAGATTAAATTGGTTCAAATTTACCTAATTGAGATTTCCTCGTCTTTTCTGCAACTGCAGTAGTCCCAATCCGCAATCCATTTCAGTCATGACACAGACAAAGGCTGGAGAACTTCAAATGTGACAATTTACTATGAATTAGTTGTAATAATTTATACCTCTTCAGTTTCTCCAACTCCATTCCTAAATCCACATGGACTTCTCTCTGTAATGTAAATACACTTGAAGAACGAGTGAAAATTCTGAGATCGATGAGCAGACAGCCAGTTGTGTATGGGTTGAAGGTATGATATAATTCAAATGAATGTTATTATTGTTTATTTCAGAGTCATGAGAAAGTAAGTGGAATGGTGTGGCTGAATGAAGGAGAAGATTTGGTCGTTGGATTGACGGATAAGTCCATTGTCCTAATCAATTTGCCTCGTTCTGGAGAGAAAAGCATCACAGTGGGAATTACTTAATGAAATCATCTTTATCATTACTTTACAGCGATGTGAACTAAAAACCACTTCTATTTCTCCCTTCACCCATTTTGCATTTGCGAAAAAGAGGAGAATCATTTTGGCTGTATGTGAAGAAGTTTGTCTCCGTTTCCCTTCCCTATCCATGTAACCTTTTTTCATTTCAGCAAGCTATTCTCATTCGAGTTTCCACTGATTTTCGTTTAATGCAAGAAGGGGGAAAGATTCCTATTCACTCGCGAATACTGCTATTTCACTCAACGAACCACACTTGGTATGTATTGATAACTATTTCAGTGTCATTAAAACCTTAAGGCTCTTGCATCGAGAAATGGAGGGCTGATTAGTGGTGAAGTGGACGAATACCTTGAACCTTACTGTTCCCCTATTTTTAAATACCTTTGTTTGGTTGATTCTATGTTCACTTGCACGTTTTCTCTTTCAGCAGTCTCAGCCTTTGCACTGATGATTGGGGGAGATGGGGCTCCATTCCCTCACTCAGTCCATTCCATTCTCATTCTCACTTCTGATGGGTACGATACGTTTGTACCGTATATCATCAGAAGTTGTTTCAGAGCAACTAAATGGCTATCATCGCCTTTCCTCAAGAAGGGTCAATGCGGCGTTATGTATATGTAGAATTCACAGAACTTATCAAGGGTATGTTTTTTGGAAAGTTGAATATTGAATGTTGAATGCAGATGACTGACTTGGATAGTCCGTCCTCATTCACTCATCTCGTATCAGAGAATGACTATAAAGGTTCTGCTGCTGTTGCCTACTCATCAAATAAGATGAGAATTGTCTATCTTGGTGCACGTAAGAAGTTGTTGTAGTGGTTGGAAGAAATTAATAATGTAGGAGATGTCTCTGGACAACCACGAACCAAATTGGACAATGTACAGACTGCCAGAATTGAGAGTGTTCTCGTGGCTGCAAAGATGATTACTGTATCAATTGATGGAGGAAGAGTGGTGAGAAGAGAATGAATGAGGGTATGAATGGTCACTTTGAATTGACAGATTATGTCACCTTCTGAACTCTTCATGAGTGGACGATGTGCATTGGGAGTTAAGATGATTGGATGGAACGAAAGTTGCGGAAAAGTGATCGGTGTTCACTTGACAAAAGAGGTTGGACATTCTCTGATTTTATGGATGAAAGTGCGAATTGAGACTTCATTGCTTCTTCTCACTTCAAAGGGCATACTGTACTTTTCGTCTCGTCCTAACTAACTTCATGGTCATCTTTTTTTCTTCTTTATTCACTATCATTGTGATTACAGGATGTAGGAGGAAACGGTAATACAGTCGATCTTGTCGTTGAACGGTCGAAATGGGCAGAAGCAAAAGAGATTGCGGTGAGAAGAGACACTTTCCCCCTTGAATCAACCACTGCTTTCAGAATGTTTTCACATCTATGAAGTTGGACAGTGATGATTACTTTGTTAGTGCAGCCATTATTTTCAATCTAATCGCAGTTTCTCAGGTGACAATGGAACCAACTGATAAAGGGATCGGAGTCTTTACTCACAAAGGAAAACTACAATTGATCCAAGTAACCACAAGTGGTGAGAGAGAGTCAATTGATGTAATGAAGAGGGATAATACAGGTCGATTCAAGATCCATCCCGATTCTCATACACTACGGGACTATGAGGATGAACGAATTGTCTGTGTATCACCAAGAGTCAAGGATTCAATTCAAATCGTCAAGAAGAACGACGATAATGTATGAAATACAAAGTATTAGCTCAATGCATTATGCTCTTTGCAGGATCTTCTTTTCTTGCCAGACGATACCACTGAAAAAGTTATGGCCATTCCAAATGCAGGAGACTCAAAGTCTGTCGATATGACATATTCACCCCATTCGACCAGGTTGTACTACATACATGATAAGGTAGACTGGGAGATGATTGACCTTCCCTATGACATGGTGTCTTTAGGTGTTATGGGTGTCAGAGATGGAACACAAACGACGATCTTATGGATTAGCTCATCTTTCAGAAGCCATTGCTTCATCCAAAGTCATCAATCATTCGTCTTTTAAGAAATGGAATAGAATATTTTCAGATTCTCTTTGCAAGAGTCATAAATGCCTGCAAAGGAGTTAGCATCGTAACTGTGGCTGAAGGAGGGCGCGTCTCTTGGTGTACGGTAGATGAAAATGGTAAGATGATAGAACCTACTGGAATAATCATGGGAAATTATTAGGAACGATTCAATTCTTTTCGGAGAGTCTCATACCAAACTTGGAGTACACTTCATTGGATTATATGGAGGCTCCACCGAAGGTTGAACATTATGGGGTCTATTTTATTGCACTCCTTTTACAGGGAGAATGTTGTTGTAAACGAACATTTGTTTTATTGTCTGCTAAGAGTGGAGAGATCCTCATTGGACATGCTTCTCCCATGCATCCTCCAGGTAAAATCAACCATATCGCATTCTGAAATAACTTTATTGTTTGAGGTTTCCGGCATCGAACAACTGATTCATATCGATTCGACGGGGAGGGAAATGTAGACTTTTCATTCATAATGACAATGAAAGATAACATGGATCCAAGTTTGGAGAGGAATTGTGTGAAAGAGGTATGAGTAGGATGATCCTTCATACACTATTCCCTCTCTCTTTAGGTAGTCTTTGCTTCTCGTACTGTTGAAGAAGATGAAGAGAAGGACAGTCATTTCCTCATTGGAGCTCTT
>JACMIF010002609.1:0-17342 GCA_014805445.1 Diplogasteroides magnus | reverse complement strand
AAAATTCAAAATTGCTCAATAAAAAAACTAAGGGGAGCTATGAGTTCACCGGTCTGTCAGTAACTTCTGTACTACCAAGTATCATAATGCACTACATTTGAGCCCGGTCGAAACAACTTGACAAAGTAGTGACAGAAGGGTCCGGTCTTATAATTACTGCGTCTTAACCGCGAGTCGAGACCTCAAATAGCAAAATTACGAGGGTGTCCCTCTAATGGGACATTATAGGGTGGTGCAAACGGGTTATTGATATACCGAGTACACACATTCCACCTGACTGACCACTGTGCACTCTCAAATTTATGGGTTATTTCGTCGTTTCTCTGATCATTAGCCTTGATTTTGAACAGGGCTTTACGCTTAACATGTAGAGGCTAATTTTCAGCTCCGTTTACCACAATAACACTCCCACCATATGTATGCCAGCGACTCGGAGTTCAGGTAGTCGGACAATGCTGACAGTCCAAATGTGGGCAGGAACAGGAGCCCGACGACTATGTCGATCACTGCCATACGCGTGGGAAGTGCGTATTCCCTCCATTTTCCACTGTAATAAAGTCTGTCTCGTTGTCGGGCAATCTCACATGCCCACACACTCTATCACTTCCTTTCCCTCCCTCCCCGACAAGCTACCGTAACCCGAAAAATCGGACAAGTAGACAGTCTAGCCTCTCCTACGTCTTTCCCTCGGTATAACCCATTAGACTACACTGCAAAGACAGCTAGGAATGAAGTTATAATAGACGGCTATGAATGAACGGATGTCAATAACGTCCCATTCCACATCCTGCTTCAAACCCAGACGAGAATGATTTTCGACCAGTGATCGACATTTGACATGCAATGACAAAACAGTGCGCCTCGCTCTTTGATTTTCAGCCAGTATGCGTCGAAAATTTGAAACTCGTTTCATGACGACAAGCATTGTCGATCAGTGATCGACCAAGGCGTATGCAAAATTCTAGAGTTTCAAAAACAAATAGTTTAGATATCCCAGACATTTGTAGCTAGAAATAGACACATTCTATTAGGATGTGTAGAAAGTCTTTGCTGGTTTTTGTTATTGCGAAACAAAAAAATCCCAGTAAACGCTAGACAGTATTTGTGTGGTGCATAGTTGTTGGCTTGCTTTGGCCAACTTGTATGCATAGCTTAGCTGCCACATGCCTGCTACACAGCAAGCAGTAGGCTATCAAAGTTCATAGTTGCCGTGAAGACCACTGATAATGTCTCTAACTGTATTTTCATATGGCGAATTTTCCAGGTCAAACTAAATATGCTTATGCATGAGCCGTGTAATGAAGAGTACCAGGCCCCAGTGAGAAACCTCCCGGCCCACAGGGTTTTCCAGGGCAATTGTTTTTGAAAAAAGTGAAAAAAACGCCTTTTCATTCGAAAAAGAGTGACAGCTCGTTTTCTAAAGCTACATCAGTCTGTTCAATCATACTTCGGATGTAACTTGCGCATTACCAGTAGATACTAAATGCACATTCGATTATTGCTCTAAATGCTTTATTCAGGTACCATCGGTAAGAATGTTTGCCTATTATTTAAATATGGCGAATTCTTGTATATCTTTTTTTCGTGCTTTTCCTATTGAACCCGGTTCAAGGAACACGTATGCGCTATATGTAGTACTCGTCTCCATTGTTATAATTAACTACCGAGATATATGGCCACTTCTTCGTAAAGGATACAATGAATGCATTTTCAAAAAATCAAAAATGGTCTCGAGTAGCGAAATACCAGTTTTCATGAAAAATGTATTATTTTTTTTATTTGTGTTCACACGTATCAACTTTCATAATTATTTTGGTTATGGACAGTACAAGAGTAGGATATTAATCTACGCCCATTCCATTTGATATCGTTTACTTTCCGCGAAACTATACATTTTTTTCAAAAAGTATCACCAGTTTGACTGTTTTTACCTTTTCCATCAGAACTTCCTAGTCACAAGACATAATCAAAAGCCCTTCTAGCATGCGTTGAGGACAGTACTCACGCTTAATATTATCCACTATTTAGCATATATGCTTTGCTTGAAAGTCCGGGAAAAATTGAGAAATCGGAAGTTGAGGAGCTGCGGAGTGTTCGAAATTTTCTGTTTTGTCATAACTCCAGAAGGAAAAAGCGTCCAGTCCGAAAAAAATTTGTGTCAGAATGGCATGCCTGTCTACTATACATAACCACATATAATAAAAATGTGCGACTTCTGTAAGTAAAGATTGATGGTTTTCAAAAAAACCAGCAAGACTTTCTACACAACCTAATATTTGGGGCCTTAGACATCTCTGCCCAAGGCCTATGTCCTGTGAACATCTCATCCCGAAAGCTCGGCACCGATGCGTGCACTTCCCTGGTGAGTCATCTTTTCGCCCCTCCGACGACGATGTTCGAGAAAAAAGTGCTTACCCCTAATTTTCAGCACTTTTGGTTTTGGAGCTGCCACTCTAAAGCCATTGTATGCTGCCATTAGGTGCTTCTGGATTGTGAAAGAAATGGAAGCATGTGGTTGAGCCAAAATTCAAGACATGATTTTCTGAATTCCAAATATTTGTAAAAAGTTCGAAATGCAGTTTCTCATATATTATATTTGGCATCACTATAAGTGTTGATCTTCTCACAGAACAGTCGATAATATACCGGTTCGACCACCATATGAGAAATCGAGCACATCGTTTCACATATCGCAAATGCAGACAGCAGGTATCGATAGCTGCTGAGGAACTGAATTAAGAATATATGCATAAGTATTATATCTATTCGAAATGAATATCTAATAATTCATACACTCTTTTTACGTCTTTTTTCACTGATGCGCTGGAACAACGAAAAATGCATACCTGTGCGTCTCGATGAGTTACGACAGCGATCATGATTCCGTTGCTTATTATAGATAAAGTAGTCGTAACGACGTAGAAAATAATACAAAAAGGGTAGCGATCCAGGAATGAACCTCGTTCATTTTCACTCAAAGAACTCGTGAAATCGCTGATAGAAGCTTCTCGCTCTTTACTCAGAAAACAGTAACCAGTGTAAAAGATTTTCTCTAAACCAAAGATAGCCACCAAAGAATGGTAATATTGTGCTGATATTGACGGAGATATACCCACTTTTTCATGCGTATATAAGCAGACATGTGCTAAAGATCTCTTGATATGGAAATTTGAAAAATATTTATCTCGAATTTCGAAAAGCATTTATGTCACGGAATGATAGTGCATGCAAAAAGAGAAGAACATCGGATACACCACGAAGCGTTCAACTATTTACGACTTGACATTGCATTTTGACCACCGAGCAAAGCAAACGCCCGTCGCGGGGTCCCAACCCGCGCCGGGATGCCCGTTGACGAAGTCACTCACCTTCTTGGAAAACTATAAGAAATTGAAATAATGAACTATAGACCCGATTAACGAAGTGCATTCGTGTTCTCTTGTTCATTTTCGAGATGTTATCTCTCGCTGTTGATAGATATCCTCTAGGAACGAAAGAGAGAAAAGGAGAATGTACTTCGTGGTTCGACTCGAGGTCTCTAGTGAAAACGACGAGCACTCCATTTGTATGGCACATCTGTCCATTTCACCATTGTGACACGTTGGCTGTTGAACGTTTTCCAATGAAACTCAGTCGTCATCGCAAGAGGCTTTGCAATGGACGCCGTTACGTGTTATCACCAACTGCGAAAGTGTCCGGCCTCCCAAACAGCTGAGCAAAAGAAAACAGCAAACGATTTGTGCAGACAGATTTCGACTTCTCGGTGATGTTCCCCACGTATAGACAGGTTTTTCCACATATTTTTCCAAGCCCCAGGTGCAGGAAAATGTCTGAAATCATAATTCTGAATAAATATTTTTAATGTCATTACTCGAGAACAATTCATATTCTTGTTCCATTACAGTACGTCAAGATAGTTGACAAACAAAAGTTTAGGGCAATTTTTTAGGAATTGATAACTCATCATTAAGTTGATAAGTCTTTTGTCGCTTATTTTTCCCACATGCGCTTCCGCTCATATATGTACCTTGTAGGAGGCATACAAATAGAGTAGCCGTTGCGTGTCGCGCATGTTTAAGTGTAATGATGGTTTCGTAAGCACGAAGGGGGGGGGGGCGAACGTTGGAAGCGGAAAAATTCCAGTCATAGCATCTTCCAAACACAGAAGAAGCATGGTAAGCCTCATATTTTCGCCTTTTTCAACCGTAACAAGTGGGTACGGAAGGCGAACAGAAGTGCATGCTTCTGTCGTCCAATTCCCTAGGAGCGGTTGGCCATCAAATGATAGAGGCAACAGGTCCGAGGGAATTTGACGACAAAAAATGCTCGTAGCTTGTTTTCCGTACAGTAGTAGCAAATCATTCTATTATAGTTCGGCTTCATCCACGAGTCCATTCGCCAGCTCATGCTGAGAAAGTACGGAGAGGAGCTGTGGCAGAATGTCTTGTGCGTTTTGCCAATTCACAATACGTGACTATCTGACGAAAACAGGCAACGTTCGGGCTTCGAGTCGGGAAAGGAGAATATCGTCAACCACTACTACAAGGACTCGGACACGTATCAGCTGGTCGACAGTGTCGCGATATTTACGAGTAGGTGCATCCGTGCACCTACGGCTTATAATTGTATTCAGAGATGACTCGTGAGCAAGTATGGGAGTTGTACGGCTCGTTTCTCATTGAATACACTATGGAGATGGGATGGGACGAGCTTGTGAGGAGCATGAGTCCTCATCTCAAGGTGATAGATTAGGGTTCTCTTATCAAAGCAAGTAGTGCATTTGTCATTCGTCTAACTTCCGCGGAGGGGTTGTCTATAGCAGGACGAGACAACCGGCGGTTAGACGAATGACAAATGCACTAATTGCTTTGATAAGAGAACCCTATGATCGATTCGTGTATATTGCTTTGTCTTATGGTAGTAAAGGTTCCACGGTAAACTGACAGAGCTAATTAAACCACTATGTCAAGCGCAAGAATGTTTTAACGGAAAAATATCTATTCAGGGATTTCTGGACAATCTCGATTCGCTGCACTATTTCATCGACCACGTTGTCTACAAAGCTAATCTGAGGTTGCCTGCACTGGCTGTTAAGTAACCAAGGGACCGATTCAGAGGTCCATCATTCCGATGCGAGGAGAACGCAGACGGCACCATAACACTGCACTATTTCACCAGTCGTCCTGGCCTGTACCCCATCGTGCGAGGTTCTTTGGCTTGCAATTGCAGCTCGTGAGCATTGAAATCAGGTGTCATTCGTGAAGTCGCCCGTCGTGTTTTCGACATCGACGTCGCTCTTGCGATCATCGGCAAAACGCAGAAATCGGTCCAGGTTCTATAGTGCAGGAAAGGGTCATTCAAACTTGTTTGCTCATAGGTCAGACACGGCGAGCGAGTGGAAGAACACGTCATTTTCCAGATCAAATTGACCTCAGACGCGAACTGCGACAATTTCATTGCCAAGGTATTCCTCGCTCATTCTAGCTGACTTAATATATGTAATTATACTGATACTTATTGACGTTACTATGTACATATGCGAGGATGATATTGAAATACATACATATATCGTATTCGAAACCTTTTCGGCGCCACCGGTGTCGCTCGAATCAGCTGAGAACTACCTTCGCGTCTCTCCGAACGACTTCGCCATCGCTTTGCCCTACCATTTTGTGATGGACGAAGAGTGCCGGCTGGTCTTCGCCGGAAAAGAACTATAGTACGCAAAGACGAGTGTGGAGCCCACTGGGGTTTCTAAGTTATCAGTAAAGTGCATTTCTCATTCGTCTAATGTCAGTAGAGCGAGTGTCTCTACGTTCGATAGGCAGCCGCTCCAAGTGTTATAGACGAATAGGAAAGGGGCACTTTACTACTGCTTTAGAAGCCCGAGATTCCACGAATGTTGGCAATTGCAGCAACCACATTCCACAGGACTTGCTGGTTCCCGGGACGCCAGTGGTGAGAATCTTCGAGATCTCCCGACCGCAGATTCCCCTCGACTTTGACAATATCTGCAACTTCATCAACGCTGTCTTCGTGCTGCAGGTTGCTAAACCAAGCAGATGTGCACTATATATACCTATTAGGGTAGGCAGAACGATTCATTTCGCGACTCCGATTCACTTGGGATTCAGTGAATCGCTCAGGCATCGTATCATTTCATAGGAGACGGCTCGCACAGAGCGGCTCATAATGAATCGTTCAAGAATCGTCCAGCGTTTTAAAAAAGAAATAAACTATCTAGAACACCTTGAAATAGAAGTCGCTTGAAAATAATTGCACGAAATTGATCTACCAGACTTCATAGTGAGCAATTACACAACCAGCTATTCCACATTTAGTTTCAATATCGAAATATATCGATCTTGGATGTCAAATATTATTGGTCTTGGATGCCATTTTTTGTATAAAAAATATCACTAGAGCAGTAACCTGCTTTGTCTGAAAAAGTTGAATCCTCGACGAGGGTAGAACAGCCACGTTATCGCAGGGAAAGAAGCAAAATGAAACGATTCGCAAACGATTCAGAGCCGTTCCGTTGTGAACGATGCGATTCACTTGCGATTCACCGCTACGATGCCCGAACGATTCGAATGAATCGCGACTCATTGAATCGTTCTGCCTACCCAAATACCTATACTGCAAATTTGGGTTTCTAAAACAGTAGTAACGCGCATTCGTCTAGATTCCCAGCTCCTCGTTCGATAGACAGCCGCTACGAGGGAATTAGACGAATGAAGAACGCATATCACTACCATTTTAGAAACCCTAGCTCAAATGAACTTTTCCGGACATATTTCTTGCCTGGCAAAGATATCAAAGAGTTGGTAGGGTGAGACAACAGTTCCTTTTAGGTGAGGTCGTCTCCCAGCGACGTCAGACGACAGACCACCTTGTCTGACGACATGTTAGTGGTTGCCGGCGAGAGTGCATGTCATTCGAGCGGCGACATTTGAGCCGCTCTGTGCGAAAGAACATTTGAGAAATAATCATTTGGACGAGGGACGTTTGAGCAAGAAAATAATATGGAGAACAGACAGAGAGAGAGCATTCCTCCAAATGATTACCGCCCAACCGGTCGCGCTCAAAAGATCGACGATTCTCTACTAGGGTGGGGAAAGGAAGGCAATTATTGATAGCCGTTTTTCTAGCCGTAGCAACTTCATTCCTCGCGGTCGTCGCTTGCTGCGAGGTCACGACCGCTACGAATGAAGTTGAGACGGTTAGGCAAACGGCTGTCAATAATTGCCTTCCTTTCCCCCGCCCTATTCTCTATGCTGGAGTTGCTGCTTTCAGGACGCATACAGTGGCCGGAGAGGAGTTGCTGGCCGCAAGTCCCCAGGGCCTGCATCTGACGCTCAAGGCGAGTCTTACAGCAGCTAAAGTGTCTCCCAGGGGTCTCGATCGAGAACATGTGTCTCCAATACCGATCGTAAATTGTTGAAAGGCAACGAAACACTTTTTGTTTGCATCTTTAATTTATAACGCCATATTTTCGAACTTGTTTTATTATTATCTGGCGAAAGACGGCTAACTGTCACAATATCATGTGGAAATTCCCATATCTTATTCGTAGTTCCAAGGAATTAGCAGTTGCTACAGGGCCAAATGATGCTGCTCTCCACGAACAAGCACCTCATCTACATCTGCTCTCCCTACGTCACTAACATCCAAGAGGTGATACAGCTTTGCGTTCGTGAATATTATTCATGAACATGCAATGGGAGCCTTGACACATGGGCCACTCATGCAAGAGGCAAGACATGCGAGCTGTCCATATATCCGATTTACCATGGTAACGAGCCTATTCATGGAAGTGGAGGTATTGCGATGAGTAGGGGAGAGTAAAACACAAATAATTATGGACAATTGTGACATAATGTTGAAATGGACTCTCGAAACGCGAATTGATGGCGGATCTGTACATTTCAGCATTATGGTGCAAATGCCAACGACGCAGTTCGTGGGAGGATGAGGGGGGGGTATTTGGAATTCGTGCCTTACAGTCTTACAGCTTCTCCAATACGGCATGCGTCTGACGGCCATGCCCATGCACGACGCCACGCGGGACATCATCCTACTCAACCAACAGAGAATGAACGATGTGGAAGTGAAGTACGATCATGTGAAAATCTTAAAAGCACAACCTACGAAAGCACACAGAAAAATACTGCCAATTTCCCCTACAATTCAGTTTCAAAAAGAATGATGGGGAGGGGGGGGATTGGCAGTATTTTTGTGCGACCGTCCGGGGTTAAACGGTAGTAAAGTACATTTGGCATTCGTCTAAGCCTTGTTGAACGACTGACTGCTCCATGTGAGAAGCGCACGAGAAATGTGATTAGACGAATGACAAATGCACTTTACTACCATTTTTGAAGACCTAAAAGCGTCAAGTTGTGAAATGTTGCACTGAATCCTGTTCAGCCTTCAACTCGAAGCGAACAACGAACAACTCGAAGCCATGGCTAAGGAACTGGAGAAGGAGAGGGAGAAAACCGACGCCCTGCTGAAAGTTCACTTATTCCAATTCTAGATATCCAGCTGAGTTATCTTGAGGACATGCTGCCAGCGGCAATCGCGGAAAAGCTCATGAACCACGAAGAAATACCGTCCAGTGAGAATGATAATTGTACCTCTTTTAACTTCGTGTGTGCTCAATCGATAACCCTGAATCGATTCATTTCAACATTTTATAGATATTTTTTACACAAAAAGAAATCTGTCACCCAGCCACAGATTGTGAACGCACAATCTTTAATAAAAGTACGCGCAGATTCATACTGTCACCCAGCCACAGTTTAATCTGTGGCTAGCCGACAGATTCAAATGTTGGTACCCCATCAACAGATTAATCGACAGATTTCTTTCTGTGTGTTTTACTTTTGTTCATTTATATTTTTTATATGAAGCCACATATATTCGCAGAGGAGTTCGAGGAAGCCTCCGTCATGTTCACCGATGTGCCCAACTTCGCGGCGATTGTTGCCAAGTGTCAGCCGAAAGAAGTTAGTTGTTCTCGAAAATACTTCAATCATTCAGTGGGGAATCTGACGCCAAATTTGAAACAAACACAGACGACGACATTGGTATTCGCCCGCTAATATGGTTGGCAGGCTGACTATTTTTTGGGTTATGTTTCAAGGATACTATATTGGAAGATATGCCCTTTGTGTAGCATAACCCATGAAGTAGTCAAACTGCCTGCGATACCTTCTGCCAACAACTCCTATCAGGTGGTGGTGATGCTCAACGACCTCTTCACGCGATTTGACCGCATCATTGGATTCACCGACGTAGCGTTGCATAGCCTGCATTAGGGATCGTATTATGGAACGTTATTGACAGCCGTCCATTTCTAGCTGTCTAACTTCATTCCTAGCGGTCATAGCAGACACGACCGATATGCCAATAACCTTCCATATTGCGAACCCTAGCCTGCATACAGTCCACAGAACGCGAAAGTCAAATATTTTCAGGTCTACAAAGTGGAAACGGTCGGCGATTCGTACATGACTGTCTCTGGCATTCCCGAGTCTACAGAGAATCATTGTGAAGTGATCTGTCATACGGCCATTGGTGAGAAACGAAACGCGGAACGAATATTATGCAAGCTATGTAACCGAACTATTATAGCCGGTACGCTAAATAGCTATCTTTTTGACCGACTGTGCCTCTCATATTTTGCAAACTGTTGCGACATTCCTCTGATTTAGCATTTGTTTCACCCAGACTACTTATATGACAATGATATTCTGAGTATTTTTTCGGTTGGGATGTATAATATAGGATGATCAGTATTCCCCCCGCAGGAATGCAGTGGGAAGCCCGCGAAGTCCTGGAGCCTATTTCGAAGGAGCCACTGAAAGTGAGAGTCATGCTTGTCCTTTTCGCCCTAGATTATTGATGTGTTAGCTTTTCGAATAGATTGTGTTTCGCGCAGTATGAATGTCCTGCATTATGATCCCATCCTGTCACAACAAGCCAACGGGTCGGTGGCCCCTTGGCCTCTTGTGACTGGGTCCTGTCCCGGCATAGTCAACCAACTGTCACGATGACCGTCGACTGTGATGCGGTCACAGCCGGGTATTTACTTGAAATAGGTGCAATATTCTATAATAGGTTAGGGTCGGCATCCACTCCGGACCAATCGTCGCCGGCGTGATGGGGCTGAAGATGCCAAGGTTTGCTCAAACATGCATAGTTCTTGGAGCATCATCGGCTATTTGCTCAGGTACTGCCTCTTCGGAGACACCGTGAACACGGCATCGAGAATGGAGACTCACTCACTACCCGGAAAGATTCATATGTCCACGAATGCATATAAGTTCGTTTTGCCCTACCTGCTTTCTTTCAAATTATGAAAAGAAGGGTTAAAACATAACGATTTTTTTTCTTAATTTTACTTTATCTATTCAACATGGGTCTAAAATTTCAGATGCGCCAAGCGTACAGGCCGGTTCGAGTTCGAGAGCCGTGGAGTGATTAATATCAAGGTATATCATCTAGTGATCACGGCATGCAAAGATGCTTTTGAGGGCAAGGGCAACATGCATACTTACTTCCTCTTGCGAAGCTTAAAGAAGTCCGTCTGGGAGATCATCAAACGACCGAGGGGTGACGGCAATTTAAATAATAGCAAAAAAACTTTAAATTTTACAGATGCTTCCAAGCATTCCATCGATGGCTACGACGAGCTCATGGAAATTCCCATTGAAAGCAGGGTTGAGGCAGCGGTTGGTGCATTTCATGACTGACATTTTTTACTGGAAGCATAGGTATAATAAGATAAGTTTCATTTTTGACACAAAGTCTCACTTGTGTGCGTTCAGTTTGCATGAAAAGGTGTGTTATTTCACTCCTCGATGTCGAATTGCCCCCTTGCAGATCATGGAGTTGCACGGACAAGGTGAACTCAACTCATGCGCTTGCTCTGTGCAGTAATCGAAAGACAAGATTCATCGTATTCGTCTACCTCAAAACATCTTTCTCATAAATATTTGTCATACAAAATGATAGCACAACACACTATAACAGTTCATTAAGTTGGCCGGAAAGCTCCTTGCTAATTCTTATCTTACAATATTTGTACAACGATTGGCTAAGAACAGGCAACAGTGTTCAGCTGGGATCTAGAGGTAAAGGGGAAATCCGTGAGTGCTTTTGAGTGAGTGAGTGAGTGATGTGCTTTTCAAAATAATTTTTTTCTAAAATGATACAAAAAGGTGATGGATCGAAGTCCATTCATCAGAAACAGACTGAAGTATCACGATAATCTTCACAGGAATGGAAATGGTGGACTGCATTCCAGCCCCCCCCCCTCATTCCAGAATGCCTAGCGCGAAATGCATTCTCTCGTTTGCATAGTGGACAAAGGAAACATTTTTCACTTCTAGGTAAACCAGGGGACATCAGACTTGGGGCTGCCATGGAAAAGAGAGTGACTTGGGAGAGAAAAGCAGAGAAAGGAGAGAAATTCTGCAAGTTTGGTTTGGCTTTTTGATAATATATTGTGGCAAATCATACGCGCGAACCTTAGCACAACCCCCGAGTAGAACATCTAATCCAGTGTGCACGCTGAAACTCTCGAAACGACTTTTTTGACGATCGCATGTGATTTGATCACACTTGCAGAATTTCTCTTCTGTCCCTGCTTTTCTCGCTCAAATCGCCCTTTTTTCGCCTTAATTCCAACGTTTAGGAATGAGTACATTAAATCGAGGGCATTGTCATTGTTTTTGCCAGCCCGTCAGTCCCTTGGAACTAAAATATCATTCATTTTCTTCAGGCGTTAAGAACAAAGTTGTAGAAGTGCCTACATTATGACTACAAGTCAATATTCTCCGATGAGCTCCTTCGTCTTCAGTCGTACGAAGCGAAATCGCTGTACATTTCGTCTCTTCTTAGAACCCCTGAACACGTCGCAGACGGTTTTCCTAAAAAACATATTTTCGTAGGTAGAATACTTTGAAAACATTACTGCAAAAAAAAGAAAATGCCGAAAGAAACCTGTATGCGGGAGTGAAAGTAATTGTGGTTAGTGAATAAGCGATCGAATGGATGGAGATAACTGCAAACGCGAGCCATGTTCCTTCTATACTAGAGGATAGATTATAATGCAAATAATTAAAATATTCGAACAGGCTCTAGTGCAGGATGGGAGAATTTTTATGATGATTATGGACAAAACATTTCCTGGCGCTAATTATGACGTCCTATGGGAAATTCGCACATGTAAAATCGTGAATATTGAAACAACGGCAACTCACCGTAGTTCTCGGTCTTCATCCTGACATTATAGGCTAATATAAATAGTGGAACTAGGAAGCCGAGTGAGAGAACACATGTCTGAAATGAACATCACATTCAGAGACCTAACAGGTTACATATTTTAAGAGTCAATGTCAAGTGAAGATGAAGCGATTGTACCTGCACTATGAGAGTAATAGTCATCCGCCGGTGAAATTTTCGCGTTCGCAAGCTCAACATGGGTATCTTAAACCGTTGAAACTTCAGAATTATAAAGCGAAATTATTTGGGTGATCAGAAGAATGTGATATTTTTTTTAGCTTTTTGGGAGATATCTTGATGCAAACCGAGTTCCATTTCCCAACAACTATTGCAGAAATATGAACAGATCTTAAAATGTATCATATGTCCCAACAAATTTCTTTTGTGAATTTTTTCGGTTTTTAGCATAACTTTTTTGTAGAGTGAGGACGTGAGCTCTAACAACCCTGGGTTTGTCAAGAAAGTATTAACTATTTTTAAAATATCTAATATAGGGTTCTCTTATCAGAGCATTTTGCGCTATGGAGACCCGATAAGCGGTCGTCATTGCTTGCAATCATTTCGCTGAGTGCGGTGGGAATTAACGAGACTCGCTTTCATATCGAGTCTCGATAAGCTACGGGGACTCGATAGGAAATTTCGTATTTTTCTGCATGAAATAAATGCCTGACAATGCCATTGAATTTTTATAATATAATCAAAAGACTCTGGATGTTCGCACATTCACAAAATTTTTTTTAGCTTTGTGAAAAATTGGTATCGGAATTTAAAAAGCACTGCAAAGGATCTGAACCTGGACACCGCCTATCATAGAGACAACCCTTATCCAATAGGCCATCATAACACAATCATTCCAAGATTATAAATGCCTTACGAGCGGTCGATCTCATCCTACCCCTTGTTCCTCTTTTTTCATGTTCTTTTGCAACTTCACTTTCTAATCATATGATGTACTCTAATGTGTCCGAGAAGTCATAGCAAGAAATAATTCTTGAACATTTCACAACTATATTGCCTGAAAATAGCTCAAATCCTTATCGAGTCTCGATAAGTTAATCGGGTCTCGTTTAGTATTTCAACGCATTCTTATCGGGATAACGAGAGGAGCGGTCATGAGGGGGGAAATCTCATTCCGCGCTATCGGGTCTCGAGAGCTTGCTTGATAAGAGAACCCTAATCTAATATCGATCTTGGGAATATTTTAAAAAGAATTATGACAAATAATTTTCTTTTTAGTCAAAATAATGACGATATCAGAAGGAGTGAAGCTATGTGGTTAACATTTGAGGCCGTATCCCCTTCTCACTTCTCTTTCTGTTGTTTCCTGCTGTAGTCACTCGCTCCTTCTCTCTCGGTCGCTCATTTCCCTCCTTCCCCTGCAGTGAATATGTTTCAAAAATTACATTAAAAATTTGGTGAGAGGTTTTGCTTTACTATCTTATCCTAGTCTGACGCTATCGGAACCATAGTGCACCATTGTTGTCTGTTCGCTCATTGCGACCGGTGAGCCATCAATGCGCACAGACAGAAAAGTTACGCTTTGGTTCCGATAGCGACACCCTATCTTATCCTTAGCTACCGGAAAAATAAGAAGGCAATATCATTCCTCTTTTTCCAATTTGAGTTGATATTTTAGATTTTGATAATTTCAGATTGGAGTAAAAGGAACTCCAAGGGTGTCCCAACGAGAACGATGACACAAGTGTTCATTTCATCATTATGGCACAAATGTCAACGGCGATCTCACATTTTTCCCGATGTGATTCCTCCCACCGCGAGGCTACACAAATGCAGTAAGTTGGATAAAAAACGCAAGTCTTCAATAGTCAACCTTCCCAGTGAGATCTCCTGCCTGCCACCTGTCCGTCGCACTAAGCTTACGATAGTAGCACCTTGAAGTGATTGATATTTTATGGAAACGGAATTTGACAATCGACCTTCGAAGATAGAGTGGAATTGGCTTTATTATTTTAGTGAAACATAAAACTGAAAAAAACTGAAATTGCTGACTGGGTGACCAAACGAGTCGAATTTTCATGTTCCAAAAAAAACAGGAGCGAACGAAGGAAATCATCTGCGATCTCTACTCTCTTTCGAATATCCGTTCAGGGTTCCAGAGCCTCTTTACAACTTGAAAATCCTAACCGCAACATTTGCATCAAAGTGACGAAAGGGACGAAAGCGCCTTGAAAACGAAGACAACGATGGCGCATATATCCATTTCACAGTTCTGGCGCAAACGTCCATGTCGCTCTTGTCTGTCACATGTCGTTTTCTCAGGCCATGAAAGAAATGGTCAGATTGGTCCTTCAATAAAGATCACGAATCAAGGAGATGCAATTGTTTGCACAGGATCTCTTCCTTTTTTGGATCAGCCCGAATAAGAAGTCAGAATGTTTCGAACGTCGAAAAGAAGTATCTAAGTAGCGACAAAAAATTAAATCATGAAGCGCTTAAGAAGCGAACTATGGGAATTGCCTGTTCTGTCATGTATCCGTATCATAATTTCTTAATGTGGAACCCCAACAGACTACATGCAATCAGCATTTCTAAACAACGATGATTTTTTTACAGTAGCTGTGAAACATATTCTAGCTCTTGAATAGTTGTGAAATAGCAAATGGCGAAAGAGACTTGAGCAGTGATTTATGAAGCATCTGTTCACTTCATTATGTTATTATTGTATTGAGCGCGCTTTTGACATTCATACTCGGGAAGAACATGAATTTTCGAAGAAGTAGTAATGGCGATTGAATCGCACAAATGAGAAAGCACAATAATTTGCTACGGCCATGTAATATATTTGAACATTGGCAAAATTGCTCCTTATCAAAGCCACACATCACATATTATTCTTATAGCGTAAATATTACAATTTCACCATTATAGCGCAAATCTCCTTGACGTTTCTGTCTTTCACCATACTTCTTTAAAATTGTAGGAAGGAATTGAGCCAATCAGGGGCATCACGCGCCTGTCAGTCCGCTGAAGCCACTGTAAAAGGAGTCTGCGATGAGTGAACAAACGGGTGAAACATGTGGGGATTCATCGATTCCCCATTTTAGCGTAAATATTCATACCACAGTTGAATTTTTCCGTTGAAAGTCAATTCTCGAATCATCTGAGACCAAAATTATGATGGCTATGAAACATATCCCAACGGGTGAATATTCGTGGTATTACAAAACGTCAAAAAGACATTCACTTCGCAATATAAAAAAACGGTCAAATAGACATTTGCGTGCTGGGAATTACCGAAGGTAAACAGGAAAGGAGCCATGACAATGTATTTGTATTTTTCATTATTATAGCTCGAATAACGAACTTGACAACATCGATTAACTTTTTCTATCCATCTCTCGGTTGAGAGATGATGCAAGTCAGCTTTCCATACGAATAAAACTCCTTCTTGATAACGTCAATCTCGTGGGAGGCCGAAATGAGAAAATGAGAACTGAGACATGGATATTTTTTATGATAGTGTAATTGTCAACCTTCCCAGTGAGATCTCCTGACTGCCACCAGTCCATCCTCTTCAGAGTATTAGCGTATGGCTGTGTTTCATATTTTACAGGACAAGATTAGCTCCGAGCATCGAAGACAAATCGAAATATTATTTATCATTTCGTTGAAACATAGCTGAAAATATTGACTTGAATAAGAACCGGTTTTGGGAATCAGTGATGAAACACAAGAACTGGGAATTCGGGATCTCAAGGTTTCTTTCTAGACTCGGTAAGTGTGCGTTGCAGCGTGAGTTAGAGAGCTAGTTTTAAGTGCTCTCTGAGAGTTCGAAGAGCGCAATTTTTCAGAGTCCGGATTTTAATATTACAGAGTGCTATTTTGGGGGAAAGACGTAATTCTATCATCAAGTACATTTATTGTTAATCTAAAATCTGTTGAATTGCTTTTTGTCGAAGACGGAGGCGAATGACAAATGCACTGAATGAATGCAATATTGTTCATGAACAACCCCAGATAAAACTTTTACTGCTGCAAAGATGAATAAACATGTCGCTTGTTTCATAATATTTTTATTTATTGTTTTGGAAAAAGACTGGCAGTCGTATTGTCTCATCGATTGCACAGCTTTGTTATAGAAAGCGTGAAACATATTATTTATAATATCTCGACTCAAAATTCAAATGGGGTGAGTTTTTAGCGAAATCCGCCTGTCTTAGGTTTCACTCTATTGATGTAGCCAATGTAGGCGATATTTTTCGTTGTGAATCGAATTCTGCCGTAATATGTAAAATAAGTAGTGTTGTAGTGAATGTGAGATTTCGGAGCAAACTACAATTCTGGTGCGGCCGATGCCATAGTGGGCCGATAACTGCACGCGTCTTCTGTACTGAGGACGGCCTTTCAATTGACTCGAATCATGGTACGCGACCGAAAAACGTGAAGGTACGGTAGTTTTATTTACATTAAATATAAATATATGTAAATCAGTAAGATATTGATGTTGTGGCTCTTAGAACTGGCATTATGTCTGTAGAATTGTGTCAAAATGGACGAGTAAACGTTGAGCCTTATTCAGATGATAATTTCTCAAAAAATCCAAAAGTTACAGTATCCGCATTCCTGAATCTCCCTGATCTTCAGGCTCTTCTGTTAGAGACGCTGATTTCTTCAGCACTGAACAGCAGTGGATTGCCCGAGGTGTGCAATGCGGATGTGACTGAAGAAAGTAATTCCAATTTATTCTCGTTGTTTCCCCCTGACTTCCTCTCCGTTAGGTGGGAAACGGTATCAGGCATTCTAAATGTACTGTTGTTTGATACATCGAATCCGGTCAATTGAGACAGTGTCATGTTCGGAATAGCGCTTCTGTTAGGATGAAGTACTGTAGTTTTTCACTCAAGGGATCTCTTCAATTCATTAATGTATCCTCGTATGGACATAACTTATTCGCATTATGAAACCTAAACATCGTGTTATTAGGTTGGTAAGAAAGTCCCTTGTAACTATTTTTGC
Organism: Diplogasteroides magnus; assembly: GCA_014805445.1. Classification (NCBI taxonomy): domain Eukaryota; kingdom Metazoa; phylum Nematoda; class Chromadorea; order Rhabditida; family Diplogasteroididae; genus Diplogasteroides; species Diplogasteroides magnus. The sequence continues at coordinate 74 of JACMIF010002609.1, read as the reverse complement.
CGCTCTCTATCTTCGCTCAAAGTTGTCGAAAAAATCTGAAATTTTTCACATATATACTAGACCATGTGACTGAG
>JACMIF010002608.1:0-15308 GCA_014805445.1 Diplogasteroides magnus | reverse complement strand
GGGAGCGAGAGACAATGGGGGGAGAGGAGAGACAAAAGCGAGACGACGAGAGTGCGTGCGGGGAGAGGGGGCGGGGCCAGTAGCCATGACAGGCCGTGCGCTTGCGAAAGGCGAATCGATTTGGACTCATGTGAGAGGTGGAACTAGTAAAGTACTTACTTTACTGCGAAGAAAGAATAGGGTGTGGCTATCAGTGACTTTAGTGCAATTGTCATTCGTCGAATCTCCGCGGAGCCGTTATTTCTCTCATGTAATAGACAACCGCCGATAGTCAACCGGAGTAACTGACAGCGACGTCCTAAGAAAGAATGGTTTACTCGCCCCACTAATCGATGACCTTACACTAAAACAATGGGGGACAGAGAACATACATAGAGGGGAAGAAGCACCCACGGCAGGGTAAAACAGGTTCAGATGGGTTGACAGACATTTGGACCAGGATAATGGGATCATAATGGAAACTTACAGAGGCCGCGCACGCCGGAGCAGCCAGAAGGGCTCCCATCGCACGAAGAACTGAAATAAACGATAAATAAACCAGTTTTACAACATTGTGTAAGCATGTGACTAGCGACACTCGTCAAAAATCACATACATTTCCGCGAAAACAGTCTCAAAATGTGTAAAACCTCTCGCACTTGTTAAAATACAAATGAGGACTGCGACAGCAACCAAATTTGCCTAGATAAAGCAAGCGTGAAATGGCTAAAAGTGCAAAGAAAGTCAGCGTTTATCGATCTGCCAAACGTGTCAAACGCGTGCGTCGGGTGCATTTAGTGGCGGGCGAGATTTGGAAAACAGGCGAAAATTACCGTAATGTTGCAAACGTGTATCAACACAATAATTCCAGGTCATCGTTTTTTTCCCTTTTTTAGCGTTCATATTGTGTTTGGACGGTTTTAGAATGTTTCTGGTTCATCGGACGCTTCCCTTAAGTCAATATCTCTCTCAATTGCGCTACTATTGCTGTTTTTCTTGAGCAATTGGCGTTTAAAAGTTCACAACGAATGGAAACGTGTCAATTTTGACGTGTAACCTACTTCACCTTGAATTTGCGGTGCTGATCCGGCTCTATATTAAGCTCCGCATTGCCTCCTTATTCATTTAGCCCACGAATTTGCTTTTGTGAAAATGGACACGTTGGTTGATCACGTCCAAACGTTCTCGTGCGCATTCATTTCTCGTGTTTTCACCGTTGTTGGCGACCATTTTAATGCAATTGCTTCAGTTTTCAAATCAACTTTCGTTCATTTTCAGGACAAGATGTCTACGTGGGAAGAGTACTTGAGGACTGAAGAGGAGACGAACGGCGTCCGCTTCACCTTCAATGTCTGGCCCCATTCCCGGTTCGTTGTTTCAGCCATTTTCACCATTATTCAAATAGTTCATTCGGAGAGGGTCGATGCCGGGCTAGATACGCGTTTTGACACACCTTTTGAACTATGCTTTTCACTATTATAAGACGAAAGGCTTCTATCATTGCTCGCTGCTCTTTCCAACGCTGTTTGAACACGTGGATTCGTGCAACAATGATCATATTGGTGTGTTGTCACAGCCATTCCATATTTTTTTACAACTGCGCTTCAATGTAGATAGACATGTAAGAAGCAAGTAGTACAAGAGGTTTCTCGATCGGACTTGAGAGAATAAAATTAAGGACGACAGTCCTGTTTTTCTTCTTCGATTTGTTTTTAGTTTACTTTTACGAATTCAGGCTGGACGCGCAACGCCTCGTCGTCCCCAACGCCGTCTTCTTCACACCTCTCAAGGTTTGTGATACAATATACAAGTTTATCAGGGGGTCAACATATTGGTTTTACGCCGATCCGAGCATTCCAATAATCCATTACCTGTCCTATCATCATCCTCTTACCGCCATCTCACAATTTGTCATGCGGACTAGAGGGGCAACATAGGCGGTAATGCGCTGATCAGTTTCGGTAGTGTGAATCCCAAAGGACATTCCATCTCTCTGCTCTTACTATTGCGCTGTCGTGTCTGTGCGCCAGAGACCATCTACTGAGATCGCAGAGGGATGGAATGCACTTTGGGATTCATTCTGCCAAAACTAGTGCTGATCCTGGGGTGAATTGCAACCTAATTCGCTGACCAATAAAACCCTTAAAGTCGTCTCTCGCTCTGACTTGAGGTGCTTGGTGCATTGTAATTACCACGCAGGGAAATATGAATCCATGTAGCCTAGTAGCCACTTCTGAAGGCGGGTGAGTACTCGCTCACAATCGCTTTTTGGAACGACAATTCGACTGTGCAGTCGGTGAGGGTACATTTTGGAACCGGCAGACACCGCTCTCTACCGGGAGAGACAGGGAAGAATGAATTGGGACAGATCGTACCGTCTGTGCGAATTGTCCACTCACTTTCTCTCTCGATCATTATAGAGATAGGGTTGTGAGTAGGGAAGGGAATCCAAGCAGAAGTACCACATTTCCGTCGTCTAAGGAGCGGTCGCCTCTCTCATGTGATGGACAACCACTCCGAGCGAATTAGACGACGGAAATGTGCACTTCTGCTTGGATTCCATTCCCTAATTGTGAGATAGGGTAGGGTTACTTGACAACTATTATATAGCACTTTCGACCCATAAAACTATCCCTAGTGCTCACGATCACATCTTTGGCAGGGTTCGCATAACTAACTTTCTAACAGTACTCTTTGGTCACCCGGCACTTTCTGACCAGAGCAGCGGAAAGGCGAAATTTTGGCCAGTTACGGCATGCTATAACTTTTCCGTTCAGGAGAGACCATCCGAGCACCCACAGCAGCCGGAGCTGCCGTACGATCCCGTGCTGTGCAGCAAGCAGCAGTGCAAGGCCGTCCTCAATCCTCACTGGTTAGTTGATCCACCTGGCAGTAAGGGGATGCTCACGCAACTTAAAGTTCTGAACTCTCGAACGAAATGTTTCTTCCCTCGTATCTCAGCGTTCGTTAATTTTAAAACCATTTATCTTGCGTTAATCAATTACACTAGGTCAAAGGTACATTTGTGCAACAGAGTAGACATAAAATTTTTGTGACTGTCAGCACCACAATGGTGTTCTCAATCGCCGCGACATCAACGAAATCATTCGAACAAATCCGGTTTTGGTCGTAATTCATCCGAGTTTAGAACAATTTGTCAGATTGCGTTGTAAAAATACGGGCGAAAGACTGGTGCGCTATGGAAATTTGCGCCATAATTGTGAAATGGACAGTTGCGCGATAAATGTCCTCATTCCCACGGCGTAAGTATCCATTCAAACAGTATGGCGCATATGTCCATGGCGCTCTTGTCTTTCACACAGATATACAATAAATTAAGGTGGGGTCACTCGATCCTTATCAAAACGACTTATTCCCATCTACGTCTTTAATCCCACGATCGTCTCTACAGCGCAGAGACGATCGTGGAATGAAGTTAGACGGCAATAGTTTGAGTCGAGCAGAGCCGACCCGAGTTATTGCGGTATGACTTAATTCATAGCGGTCACATCTGCGCTAAAGAGACGACCTGGCAATGCAAGACGCAGGTGCGAAATGAAATGCCCTTTTGCTAAAGGATCGAGTGACCCCGCCCTACAGTATATCTATGTACAGTATCCTTATGCTCCGTGTTGCAGCTACGTGGATCTCCGTGCGAAGGCATGGGTGTGCTGCATGTGCAACACCCGCAATACCTTCCCCGCCCACTATTCCGCCATCTCCGAAGAGAACCGCCCGCCCGAGCTCTACCCGCAGTTCTCCACCATTGAATACACCATCAGGGTGAGCATTTTTAGACAATTGAGGGGGGAGAGGATGGACCAGTCACCTCTAAGCAACACGACGTTCTCAAAAGGAGAATGAACTCCAGAATTTGTTCAAGTATCCACGACGAATACAACAGCACGTTTACTATGTTGAAATACTCAATCTGAGCCAGACTAGGGGATGTGAGATGATCGTTGAACGGCTTCCGCTCACTATCGATTGGCCAGAAATGAAGGGAGAAGAGTGTACGGTAGTTCAAAAAAATGATTGATCATAGTTGATTTAGGGTGCAAGGGAACCTTTTTAGTTTGTGTTGCAATTGTGCTATGATTACCCTTTGGTGACCTCTGCTATAATATCAAGGCCGGTGAAATTTGGTACCGATCTATCTATATATGAGTGACCGGAGACTTGATTTGATCGGGCTGAGGAACAGATGGAAACAAAAATTATCGTTTTCTGAATTGCAGAAGGCCACGACGATGCCGCCCATCTTCGTGTTCGTCGTGGACACGTGCATGGGCGCGGACGAGCTAAAGGCACTCAAGGAGAGCATTCAGGTACTGTAGTTCATTCCTGGGTTTGGGGGGCATAGTTAAAAAGGGTTATCAAATTAGACCTCATCGACCCGCTTTTCGGTCACAAAATCGGCCCACACCGACCCGCCCTGGGGCGGAAAACTCATTCAAAAAGGATTCATTTCATCCCACAGACCTACCTTTTGCGGGAAAATTTTTCTCTCATCGACCCGCCTTTGACCTCCAGATGCTACAGGCAGTAGTGAACAAATGTAGCTAAACAATGGAATTTCTTCTCCTAATGGCGGGGATTTGGGTAACAGGTTTTTAAGTAACAAGAATAGGACATCCTGTTGATTCAGGGTATCAAGTTATTGTTATTCCTGGGCAGAACTTTAATGCTTGCTAGAGTCCCTCTATATATCCAATCAAATTGAATTAATTTGTAAATTATGATGCTGCTGCGAGTTGTAAATAACAAATGTAACTAAACAATATAATTCCCCCACCTATAGCAGTGATTTGGATGGCGGAAATTTGAGTGAAAGACGCGAGCGCAATTGATATTTTGATACTCCACGATAGTGAAAAGCGCAATCACTTCTCGGCTCTAGTGTACAAACAATTCACCATTACGGCGCAAGCGTCCATGACGCCGATGTCATTTAGCAGGAACTGGTTGCAGGCTAGGGTGGTCAGTTTGTAAGTGAATTTTCACATAGGTTTCACAGATCCTACATCTTGAAGGTTTTAGCTTTGGTGAAACATAACCATCTCATCTCGCGTACTAGTATTCATGTAAGACTTGAAAGAGCCAGCCTTTATATGTTGAGCGTGAAACTTATTCAAAATCTTGGCCAATGGTCAGAAAAAATGATGAATTAGCACGCAAATGAGAGAGAGCGTAGGACGAAATTGAGAGATGATTCGTACTCAGTATATCAGTTTAGTTTACGTGAATAATACTGCTCTTCATTCCTGGGTTTAGGTTTAGGGTGGTGGGGGACACCCATTATTCGGGGATAGTGGAGTCGAAATTTATTTAGTTGCAGAAGGATGAGATCCTGTTGATTCCGGGTATCAACTCATTGTTATTTCTGGGCCGAAATTTAATGTTCGGTATAATCATCAAAAAATTCTGTCAAATGAAATAACTGTAAAATAATGATGCTACGAATAAATGTAGCTAAACACTGGAATTCCCCTACCAATATTGGAATAATTTGAGAGGATGTAAGCTGTCGTTGTTGCAGACTGCACTCTCCCTTCTGCCCGCGAACGCCCTCGTCGGCCTCGTCACGTTCGGGCGAATGGTGCAGCTGCACGAACTGTCCACGACGGGCATCTCGAGGAGCTACGTCTTCAAGGTTGGTTCAGGGTTCAAGATGGCCTTGTACCCTTTCGTAAAAGTGACGGCTATTGAAATGAAGCAGAAAAAGTGTGGGGAGTACAGGCACAGAGCGATATGATTGTCTTATTCACACTCGAACTGTCTCACATGATGCAGGGAGAGAGCCACCCAGTAGATTATATTTCATACATGGAGACAATCGCGAAAATCACGCTTCCACACAGCAAATAAGATCAGTCTGACTACCATGCAGAGCGAAAAAGATCAATTTTTGCACCAAAGATGAACAGATTTTTTGTTGTGATCATCCTGTAGATGACCGTGGCCACTCTTTTCGCGCAAGGTTTGGCATGAACCCTGTCCCTGCTTGTGGGTTGTAGTCGTGTGTGTAGTGGACGAAGAGAGAGTCGTTGATCACGGTGGATAAAGACTGACGTGTTGAGTGAGACTCCCGGATTACTGACAAACTTCTGTCATTTCCCGCGCCTATGATAGGATCATCAAACTCATATGCTCATTTCTCTATACACGCCCGTTATCCGAGAGTCGCTACCCGTGAGAGAATGTGACTTGGACGGGAGCTAATAGGGACAGTCTAGGATCAAAATTCGGAAATAAAGTCCAACTGTTCTTTTTCGACGCATTCGCCACTGATTCTCTCTAATAGGCAAACAGTCCAAATTAATTAATTGACAACTATTATGCTTTATGTCCGAAATGCTATTCCTACTTCTTGTCTTTTCTTGCTTCGGCGAGGTGAATGATTTTGTAATGTAGAAGTGACACAGCGCAGACACGGGACTTTTCATTAGTCCCCCGGAACTACTGGGGTTCTTGAGAATCCGTCTGTACCCGATTATGCTCTTTTCCTCCATCTCCTTCTTATTATTATCTCAGTCCTGCTATTTTGCATATGTGATCGCTAAACCCTACTCAAATCCTCCAGGTTATGGAACTATGTGGCGATTATCCGTTATTTTGACTGCGAGAGTAGTTCGACGAATGATGCTATCTCTTTGAGATCTCTAAAATAGTGATCAAGTCCCTCTCCGGATTAGTATGATGTTACGAGGTATACGATACGAAGCTGGCGTACGATTGTGTTGTTACGGCAGCGTTTTTGTGTTTACAGAGCCAACAACACAAGGCATTTGTCTAATATGAATTCCCCTTGGTTACTAAGTGGGAATTTGACATGGTTTGAGAGAAGTTTATTGGTGGTTAAGGCTTACGGGAGAAATTAGTGTATTTTCTGGTCGTACAGTTTTACGACTTTGCACGGATTACTGTATTGTGGGTGTGCAGGAACTTTGAGAATGGGAAATGACGTGTGTTGAGGCTGAATTATTTTGATTTAGCTTTGTCGATGTGTAGCTCGTTTGGACTACTGATGATTCAAGTGAAATTTGCATTCTCTGACAGCGGATCCGTTGAAGTAGAGTGTGAAACTAGATGCGTATTGGCGTGATGTATGGAAATCATGACGCAGCCATCCGGGTGCACGAATGACTCTTGAGAGCTGATGACTATAGAGTCGGCAGTTGGGTGATCTCTGAATGAACTCTTTTTTATCCATGATTCAAGGATGTACTCATGTAACGATGTAGTAAGGGACTCTACTTGTCACTTTGATACTCAGTATTCGTGATGCACCCCGCATGTTCAAGGACATGTCTGTTTTTGACAGAAATGAGTCTTTCATTATCCATATGACACATTCATCCACTTCACCGAGCTGACTACTGTTGTGAAAGTATTGCCTTACACGTGAGCGTGTCCTAAATGGCAGTCCGCGACAGCATTTTTGCCGTTTGTGACTTCACTAGACAAAGGTCGACGATCTTCAATATCTAAACATCCCAAAGAACAATGGGATCGCATTGACTGGAGCAGGCAGTCAATGTGATAGACAAGTGCGCCGTGCACATTTTGCGCCATAACGGGGAAATGGAGTATTTTCACGGCGTATCCGTCCATTTCACCATTATGGCGCAAATGTCCATGGCGCTCGTGTCTTTTACCCCCCGATGAAAGATGAAGAAGTTATGAAGTCACCATATTTTTCCATCCCAATTCCTCATCCTGCCTGAAATTGGCATTAAATCTAGCCCAAAATAGCGGAGATTTTGGGGCGCACGTGACTATTGCAAGTTGCTTCTTGTCGCATGCAACTTGTGAATAGGGAACGCATTTTCGGAAATTCCAACCTCTCCAATCTCGTCGGAGCGATTCTCTCTCATTTCGATATACAACCGCTCGGTAGAGATTAGGGAGGCTAGAATTTCCGAAAAATGAATTCCCTACATGTGAATGCACAATCTGCTGACTGGTGTGATGTATGGAAATCATGATGACACGGAACATCCGGGTGCACGATTGACTCTTGAGAGCTGATGACTGTAGATTTGGCAGTTGGGCGATCTATGGAAGATCTATGAGCTGAACATAGCGCTCATTGTCAGAACTGGTGCGGTTAACGTGCCGCAAGTTTGCCGGCTCACTGGCTCATGATGAGTTTTGATGTTTGCAGGAGAGCGTTGTATTGAGATCTTCTGACGATTAACTCCTTACTTCCTCCATCAGGCTTTTTCTGGAGAGTTTCCACTTATGCCCTAGGGAGACGCAAACATACATGTCACTGATTGCATGCTCCGATATGGCCTTTGTCTGTGTCATCCTGGCTGAGGTTGAGAGCTATTTTTGGACCGATGACTATTTCGGCGAGTTGTTCTGTATGCAGACTGCAGTCCTGCAAATGGCAGACGGGGGACAGTGGACAACAGTCCCGCTCACGAGGAGCTCGTGTCGAAATGTCGCTGTCATGCCGTTCGAAAGGCCGTGGAGGCCTTTCGTCATCCTCGTGAGGCCGTTGTCTTTTTTGGTACATCTTCTGGAATGCCCTGCTGAACGACTGGTGACAACTTGCATGTTTACTGGAACGGCGCAGTCTGCGTACGTCGCCCTGTTCCGCTTCCCCGTTTCCTCCTCCCCTTTGAACCCTTCTCTCACAGGCACTTTGTTGGTGTGGTGATTCGTGGACTGAAGTGGCATTTTCAGTCCCACTCGGATTACTCGCTCCGGCGGGTTTATATTAGGGTACAGGAATGCACCCCAAAAATATTCCATTTTGGGCGGCGGAGCTAAATGGAGACGGTATGAAGACGTTGGGCGATAAATAAAGCGCCCTTCTGGAAGCTGATGCAAAGCCGATTATGGTTTTTACAGTCTAACGAGTATTCGAGCATCATTAAATCTTGTTGCCGGAAGAAGGGAAGGATGTCTGAAGACAAGTGCAGCAACCAAAAAACATACATTTGCGACGTATGAGGTCTACGTTCCCTCTGGACTTTGGTTATCTCGTCTGGCTATAACAAGACTTCCGTGTATACTAGAGTCGTACTCTCCCCGCTTATCCTCTTCTCCTTTTGGCCGAACATCGTCTAGCCAGCGTGCTTCCACTCCACGCTTCTCCATGAATTTGTTTGAGAGGCTTCCGCAATCGGAAAAATTTAGTGTTTTGACATCCGCCAACGCGGCATACCGTTTGCATGTACAACAAGCCTGTATAATGCATACATGTACCCGGGCGGGATTGGAATTTTAACCGTCAGAATCCTGATCATGAAAAACGGGCGTCTGTTGTGTCTAACATCATCAGTAGCAGGAAGGAAAGTAGTCCCATTCCCGAGAATTGTCTGCCACTTCCCTTTTCTCAAAATCCACGACCGAAGATGTCAACATTCAATGTCAGCAAGAGAGACAGTGGTGTCCAGTGTTCAACACTGATTTATCGGAACGGTTCGACGATTTTTCTTTGGGAACTCTGTCAATGTCTAGATAAGATAGAGCCAAGATGACCAAACCAAGCAATACAAAGCAATGCAATGCTATTTACCACGAATTGAAACCGAAAAAAATGTTGCCGAATTTAAGACAAATGTCGACAATTGTTTGGTTGTTCAACTCTAAACATAACAGCGTATGTAGAGTGCTTGCATGGATTAGTAGACGAATGCACTTGTCAAAACACTAACGCTATTATTTTGTGCTTCTGTGTCTACGAGAACATTTATAGTGGGTAGTATGCCATTGTAAGGGCGTGCAGCGTGCTCTTTCCAGATCACCGGTGGATATCACAAATAAAAGTCTGTCTATATTGGCGAGGGGAAATGAGATCATGCGTACGGAAGTGTGAAAGGACGCAAAAATGAGATGCAATAGAGTGAGAAGGAGATAAATTTGGACAATGTTTATGGGGGTTGTTGGACACATTCCGAATGACTGATGATGGTGGCGGGTACATTCATGTTGTATGCGTCGTTGCTCATCGTCTGCCCATTACTATGGTGCCTCCGATCCTGGAGTACCTCTTGATGGGCGATCGCATGTTATCCATGCCCTGCAATCATTGACATTATTACTGAAAGAGCCTCTTCGGCTTGAATATTCGTGCCGCCCTCTGTTTTTGCGATGTTCATCAGCAGATGAACACCATAAGCAAAGATTGAATTTGATTTGCCGTCATCCTCATAATTGGAGGAGTGGGCAGCTCCCCCGTTTTCATTGTCTAATGAAAATGGCTCCCAGTATGCGCGCGCGGACTATTATAGTTAATCGGATGGTAGAGGAATCAATGCTCAGACATGGATGACCGTCCAAAAATAGTCTTCTATACACGAACAAATTAGTTGGTGTTCCGTGTCTAGAAGCTCTACTTCCAATCAGTCACTTCCATGTGAATACCCAGAACGGTTGTGCACCGGAGAAGAACAATGAGGGCTTCAGTCATGCACAAAATGTGTTTTGCGTATCTTGATGTGGTGTCCAATGTTCGTTGATCAAACAAAGGGCGGACGAAATTACCTCCAATTCGGCGGATGCATGAGATGAGGCTGCCATCGCTTCTCTCCGTTGTTTCATGCCCTCGATGGCGTTATATAGTCGGAACAGCTCGGCTGCCTCAGAGTTGCGCAGTCCGGACGGTGATCGCTCGAACCTGAAAAGCAGCACACTAGAATTCAGCCATCACTAACACTCGAGATTTTGTCTGATGTATGCGAGAATTCGCTTTTTTCCTCTAATCCCCCGGAAAACTTGGTGGTTTCAGCGGAGCGAAACATTGCATTACGCATAAGTGGTTCGGGATAAGATTGCAACTTGGAAAAATGAACGGCTAAAGATTTGATTTCTGCACTCTTTGGAGCAAAATTTTCAGTGCATCTGTTCATTGTCTGGTAAACAAATTCGATATGCGCAGGTTTTCTGATGCCAGTCTAACGTTGCACCCCTGTATGGAAACACGTGTTCATGTGTTTGAAGATTCAAAAACTGCACCTGTAACAGTGGACGATTGGAAGTGCAGTGAGAAGGACGGAGAGAATGAGAAGGAGAATGCTTGGTCGACTCATACTGTCGTTGCGGGTGACCTCAAGCGAATTTTGGATCTGGAAAGATAATAGGTGTTTGTTGCCGAAGCACAATCAAGGAAATGTCGCGGGTGGAGGAGCAAGCTGGTGCACTATCTAAATTGTAATCAGGACGGGCGCACGCAGCAATTGCGTGTTTCATCAGGATAAGTACGCTTGAAATGGCCGTCTGCTCTTCTCGTTGTTCCTGTTTCTGACAACCTCGCCCGCAGAGGAGGGTTGCAATGAAATACCGACCGTAAAACGCCTAATCGAGGTCTGGTCGAGACGAGGAAATAACGAGAACAAATGAGCAACTACTGCTACACGTCTAGTTCATCGGGCTCAAGACAAGACCCCGCCCTTTCTTGACAGTAGCCCCCCTCCTGGCAACAACTGTCTCCGGTGTACTTTTGAATTCGAATCCCAGCAGACTACCGTTTCCCTCGGATGTTCCTTCCTCCCCAATGCCCAAAAAGGGCTTGTAGTAAACTTTCAGATTGAGTAGCAACTCCCAAGGGACCACTCACACCGCGGTGAAGTCCAGTAGCCATAACATTCGGGGTGATCCAATTTTAGAACGAAGGGGCTGCATGTGGACAAGCATAAAGTTAATATCCGGTGAATCTTCGCCCGCCCCCACTATGCAAGAGTAAACAGGTGAACCCTTTCGAAGATGAGAGTCATTGTTCTATTGCAGAGGGGTGAGGGGGAGTGCCACCGTACATACTACGGAAGGTACAAAGAGGGGGGGGGGTATTTTGGGGATGGCACAAGTGCAATGGTGATTCGATCTTGCCAACTTCCCGTTCGCATTTCCCTAACAACTCTTCAAAACATGCTCAGACCTAGTACAGGCGCACTTTTCCACCTAAAGTGTGCTAAAATAAGGAGATCTCGTGGTCGGATCTTGAAAGTGTGAGTGTTGGCTTTTCGAGGGTGGAGGGCGTGTCAATTGTATGCATGATGACGATGACAAAGCCTCCAGAGGCGGAAAAAAGGGGCGAGTCTGACTCACGAGAACAATGACAATTGGTGTCACTAATTGGAGGAGGAAAGCGGGAGAACGCGGCCATAGTGTCGGATTGCATTGGAAGAGCGCAGGATAAAGGGGACAGAGAACTGCCGTGCAACGCCAATCAGGAGAATGGCAGATGAGCGGTATATTGGGGGAGGAGGACTCGAATCCAGAAATGGAAAATGGCTAATGGACACAGGAATGAATTTCCTGGAACGGATGCGGATATACCGTAGTGTCTAGCGAAGGAACAGTGGTGGGTGGAGGAAATGGTTCATACGGATGCACAGGAAGAGTGCAATGCATGACGAACATGTTATTACAGTCTCTGTCAGCATTGATGATGAGTTGGTGGGAACTGTGCCTATCGCACAGTCTAGCCTGTCAGTCTGCGTGATCTCGCCCTGTGGCCACAGGACACACATCACGCAATCGCTTTATGAATACGTGAGGAGTGAAAGCAGAAGCGTTCTACCTTGGAGTGGACCTTGGAGTATACGAGAGGACCAGAGCAATACGAAAAGTGAGATGTGCTTGGACAAGGAAGAGAAAAGTATTTCGTCAAGTGCGAAGAGCATGAAAGTGACAGTTTGACCAAGTGGGCGGGGCTTGCCCGATCGGTCCTTATATCAGCCTCACGCCGTGCGCACTACTGCCCACACTGACTGTATCAGATGTTACGGGGCTGGGAGGCGGGGTCACAGGACCCCTCCCACTTGTGGTGTTTCAGCGAGTATGTACACAAAGTACACAAGATGATGAGAATCGGAAATGTGCGTGTATTAGACATGTCGTAAGAGGATATAGCATGGATAAGGAAGCGTGTCTAGTGTGCTGGTGGGGGTGGAAGTGGACGTATCGGATTCATTTCACGTTGTGCTTCTCACTTGACTCTGTGGAAGGAAGCCAGACAATTTCTGTCCTCGCTAAGCCCTCAAGGACAGAGATCAGAAGCCCCCAAACTCCTTTCATAAGAAGAACGAAATAGCGTTGTCTATTTGGAAAAGGACTGACGTGGATTGTCCCTACTTCCCCTTGATTTCCTTCCCCCCCCCGTCTCTGTGACCGAAAAGGCCCACCCAAACACGGTAATTCTCGTTGAGTATGCATTTGCACGGACGACATCCGGCAGGTAAAAGTTCCTAACGCACAGTCTCTGGACTAACGTATAGGACTCACGGTCATAGGTAAACACACGTGATTCGGTACTATGACCTTGGTCAACAACACTTTGATCGCAATAAGCATATCATCGTGGATGATCCAGATTTCATTGGTCAAAGTGCGGAAATAGCCATAAGGCTTCTTGCTCCATCCCCAATAACAGGAGTCGTCATGCGATTCATCTCTGTCTTGTGGTCATCGTGCCGTGTCCTTGCTTGATTGTTCCCGCTCAACATGACAACAACGAAGCCTCACACGACATTTCTCATGCACGGGGCCACATTTTGGGATAATCACTGCCAAACCGGACTAAAATAGCAAAATCCTGCGTCATTTCGGCCTATTTTTGCAAAGCCGGATGCACTCGCCCGCCGTCTGGTCAGACAAAGAGACGATCATTGTTGTGGCATGTCTCTGCATAATGTCAGAGACACAGATACGCCCATATGGGTATCACTGTGACCAAAAAGTGCCTTTTCCTCAAACCCTTCAACAAGTGATTTATGACATGAACTCTGCCAGAAGTCCTTGTTCTTGAAAACAATACAGGTAGTCCTTGCATCTCCATAACAAATTTTTGCGTTATTTGCGTTACTGAGTACGGACCAACCATATCATACAGTCCATATGGCACAATTGGCCCCTCCGTTGCACGGTCTGCCAACGAACAATTGCTGGAGTACTGTACGACTACAAATAGTTCCTTCTGCACGTACGCATACGATGTTAGATCTGCGATGATGTGAAAAGTTCTAGTGGAGCGTGATTATGTACGCAAATGGGGGAAAACGGAAATGTAAGGGAAACGTGCGTAAAATGCGTGATGATGCAAACAACAAGGGGAAACACGATAATACTACGACCGACAAAGATGACTGAATGCGTGTGCATCATTACCTACGCATTTGCGCATCAATGGGTGAGGGGGACACATAGGTTGAGTAATCTGCGATAACTAATATCTAACAAGCTCCTGCATCTAGCTAATTGTGCGGGGATGCCGGCCATTAGTCACACTATTATAATTGTGTGTTCAACAACCACGGAATTCAGCGTAAAGCTAAACTGCCGCCGTGGGCTGTGATAATGGTTGCGGAACGGTTGACGAATTGCTTTCGAATCTCCAGACCAACAAAGGGTGAACGCCCGTCGCCACACCCTTGCTCTAGGCGTTTCACTCCGGTTTCCCCCAATCTTTCCGTTGACTGACACAGTAGCGAGTGGAACAACGGCGGAACAGGAACATATGAACATGGCTTTCAAACTGATTAGGAGTAATCACGATGATGAGCAGGTGCAACAGTAGTAGCACACAAAAAGTAAGAGTGTAAGTGTGCTGAGTGGCCAATCAGCCACCCGCCCATTGTCATCCATAGTTGCCACAAAACAACATTGTGCCGCCCACACTACGACGGAACACCTTTTAGATGTCGGGAAGGAATTACCTGCTCGCCCTATTCCAACTCAAACATGAGTCACCCCCTCGGGCGTCATTAAAATTTCATCCGCGAACTTTGCCCACCTTTCTACACTCTACTTTGCGACTGAAGTATGTTGAGCAAACAGCCTGGAAATGATGACTCGGAGCAGGGGGTCCAAATTGAATTAGTCACATCATAATAGTGATCATCATCATTGCCTTTTGCGAATTGTTTAGCGAGTAGCCGCCCTCTTCCATGAGGCGAGAAACTTGGCGGGGATCTAGTACGGGGTCGTGATGTAATTTCTTAGTCGCCGAAATAACCATGCCTACGCAACAACCAATAAACGACCGAAAATCATGGCCGCGTTAGCGACAGTTTGCCTAATATCTTGCTGCGCGTAACAGTTATTTCGTACATCAACAACAACGTGGTCGCTCTATGGGATGGCATCATGTACATTCTATAGTGTAGAAACACGAAACTATACGTCAAATCAGGAGAACAAAAAATTCGTATGCAGGGCACAAGGGTGCACATCTTGCTACAATTGGCGAAACAAGGTTGTGGGGGGGGGGGGGGGGCCGGAATAGGCCCAGTGGGGCCCCGGCGGTGGGGGGGGGGGCGCCAGACGCGGGGGGGGGGGGGGGCAGGGGGGGGGGGGGCGGGGGGGGGGGGGGGGGG